>CP139506.1:382634974-382945233 GCA_021014915.2 Artemisia tridentata subsp. tridentata
TAGCAGGGTAAATAAATTTTTTAAAAAGCTTGTAACTATAAATTTTAAAAGACTTTAATTATTTTTATGTTTTGCTAAAGATAAAATTTATAATTGTCATTAACAAAATATAGCAAAGATCTTTAAAATATAAAAAACGTTTTTAGACGATATTTATATTAACAAAATCCATCGTTCATTTGTAAAAGGGGACCCCATAAAGGGTATTATCTCCCTTTTATAAAGGGCATTTTGGACTTCCCCCACCACATTGCCCACCCCCGCTTAACCCCCCTCCGCTAACAATTTTGCAATGTTTTTTTTAAAAACCCAACCCAAAATAAGGCTAAGGGGCCCGGGAAAATTTTTAAAGGGCCCCAATAGGATCCGACACCTTTAAAAATTAATAGTTACAAATGAAGAATTACCCCCCCTCGAGATCTCCATCTTCTCCCAAAACCACATGTTTCCCCTCATAAACCCGGGTTTTTTAAATTACCTCCCAATTTTTTTTTAATAAACTTAAAATTAAAGTCTTTCGGGCCCTGGTGCTTTATCACCCCCAAAACCCAAAGGATTGCTTCCCATACCTCTTTCCCCTTTTTAAATTTCTTTCTCCAATAACCTAGCCTCCCCTGTTGAAATTTTTCTATCCTCTCATAACAAAAAAAAGCCGAGTCACGCTCCCTTCAGAAAACAAGGATCTTTTTGTGCCTTTGCCATCTCCGATTTGATTAATTTGGGTTTCCCCATCCACACCCCGTTAATAAAAAGCCCTTTTTAAAAATTTTCATTTATGGGTTTCCCACTCTTTAAATACGAAAAGAAAAAAAAATTTCAATTCTCATCACCTTTTGATTTTCCCACCCCAATCCTAGCTTTATGACGGGAGCATGGGTTTCCATATTCGCTTTTTTATTTTTCCTCCCAACCCTTTTTTTGTACCCAACCCGTGCTAGGTTCCACATCACTCAACACTCTCTTTTCCGCTTCAAATTTCCACCGCATTGCTTCATTTTTTATAACTTTAATCTTCTCCTTATATCCACCGAACCTATCCTTACTCCATATCCTAAGGCTTGCCTTGACATTTTTCAATCTATCCCGAAATATGCAATCCGGGCGATTGCTCATCACCTCTTTCTTCCACGCCTCCTCAATGACATGTTGGAGGTCCGGTTCATCCATCCAAATGTTAAAAAGTCGAAACGGTTTTGGACCAAAGTCTAGATTCATGTCTTTCAAAACTATCGGGCAATGATCTGATAATTTACGATCTAATGCAATGACTGAAAGGTTACCCCATAAGTTGTAAAAGTCATCGTTCAACAATAAGCGATCTAATTTACTAAATTTCAAGCCATCATCACTTACCCTACTAAACCTCCTTTCACCCATCGGAATTTCAACTAACCTTGAAGTATTAATGAGCTCATTAAACTCGCTTATCTCTTTGGCATTCACTTGGGAATTAAGTCTATCTTCATTACTCCTAACCACATTTAGATCCCCAAGAATACACCATGCACCGCGCTATCTATCCGTTAAACCCTTAAGCCTTTCCCATAATGACTCCTTTTGACGACTCACATGCGGTCCATAGATGCAAACTAAAAAAATATCATCTGCCTTCCCTTTCCATGAACCCTTTAAAGCTACGAATCTCTCGTCTCCCACAGCCTCCTTACATGTAAATATCCTCGTGTCCCACATAACAATTATACCCCCCGAGTTCCCATTTGCTGGCAATTGCGAATACCCATACCCCTTCCCACCACAAGGATCTTCAATCCAAAATTCATCAACCAACCCACTTTTAGTTTATTGTAACCCAATAATATCCGGCTGCTCTTGTTTAATAACTAGGTTGTAAACCCGCGCGTTGCCGCGGGGCGTTTGTATACGTAAGGTGGACGGAAAAAAGAGGTCAAAAGTTACTATGTTGGGTTACCGTGTTACTATGTCTTGGGAAATGTATCCATGTTTAACAATTAATAAGTAACATAAATCCGACACGATAGTAAGATGACATGATAGCAACAGAAATTGTCGTACACCATACAGCGTTTGCATAGCGTCCTTGTTTTTTAGGCAATAAATGTAAAAAGTAAGATACCCTTTGTATTAGAAATTGAAAATTATAACTTTGGTGAAAAAAAAAAAAATATATATATATATATATATATATATAACTTTGGTGAAAAAAGAAAATATATAACTTTGATGGGTATGCAGGGTTTTTTTTTTCCCTCTAATATTGCTAAAAGGTAGTTATACATTAGGGTTTCGTCCAAAAATCTTGTGCTTAAAATTGGGGGCAAACCGTTTTGCGGATTTTGTTATTGATTAACACATATTTGTATTGCAGGTTACAATGTCTGATCTTTCAACCATGTCCTCTCGATTTCCTATGTGCGCTCTACTTTCTAAAAAGGCTGTAGGTTCTAAGTGCTTGCATGATATATTGGGGAGCTTCTTAAGCAAGAGTGGGAAGGTAATACTCATGTAGTGAGGTATTACAAAGACATGATTTCAATGATTGAAAATCGTATGACTTTTAGGCAAAGGATTATGAAGAAGTTTGAGTGTTTTGGGGAAAGGGTTGTGTTTGTTCGTATTATTGAAGGATTAAGGGTCGCAGAGGAAGAAGACATTGAGGAGATTGGGTATTTGAACCTGCTGGTAAGGGCTTGTGAGCGATGCCGAGCTGCACAGACCAAGGTTATGATGTCACTTCTTAAGTAAATAGTTTGTAGTTAGGTATGTAGGATTTAAGTTAGGATGTAATATTTTAGTAATTTGTGGATCTGTATGTTTGCAATGGTGTAGGTGAACTTTGTGTTAGCACTTTGTTGTGTTGCCTGTTGTGAATAGCGTTTGTGTATGTTTGGTTTGTGTTAAACTCCTAGGCTCTAGTGAAGGGATCAACGCGTTTGCTAGTATGCTGTTGTGTCTGTTGTTTAGGACTCTGTATTTTCTTCTATGGCCTATGCCCATGGACAAATTTTGTGTCGGCAGTCTATATGTCTCAGGTCTATGTATGGATCAACTGTTTATGGTTTTCTGAATAAAAATAACTATTATTATGTATGTTAAGTTGTTTTGTTTAATAGCCTACCATGATTGAATGTGTTTATTACAATGGTAGCCACATACTGTAACCACTCGTAAAATTTCCTATTTACTTTACAGAATTATTATCCTTTTTCCACGGGTAATTTTTTTTATTATTATTTATTTGAATGTATCTCTCGTCTTATGTGACGTAGATTACATCATTGATAAACGTGCTCCTACAAGACCTGCCTAACAAACATAATGTTTATTTCATAAACATGTTGATTCGTGTCAATTATAGTCCAAGGAATTGCAAAGGAAATATGCAAAACCCGAGTCGTTTGTCCCGACGAAGATCGAATGGAATTTGTGTTCTCGAGACGTGATTCGTGTAATGAATGAGTGTGTATAAGTGAGAATTGTGATTTCTACACTACAAATAATGAAATAACAAATAAAAACTACTAATAAAGCTATATGTACAAGTAATCTAAGCACGAGAATTTAAAACTAAAAACCGGAATTTAAAAACGTTATATGACGAATTTAAAAACGTTAATAAAAATGATATTCTAAATTTTAAACCCTAAAACTTTGAAAATAATTTTCCTACATTTAAAATGATAAAAGAAAATTATTGGAAAAAGAAAAAATTTTTTTTGACTTTTTAATAATTTTTTATGAATTAAAATCTAATTTAATCTAATTAAATGCTTTAAAAATAGTAAAACTAATTGGAAAAATCTGAAAATTTCTTAGGAATTTTAATTTTTAATGAGAAATTTAATAAAAATATTTTTAGAAGCTGAATATGACTGAATAAGCTAAAACAGTTAATAAGCAAATAGTAAATAAGCTAAAAATAAGCACCAAATAAGCCAAAAACTATGAAAAGCTAAGGACATGTTATTCTAAGTACTGGAAGCTCAAAATGACTGAAAATAATTGAAAATCTCAAGCAAATAGCTAGAAAATAAGCTGAATAGCTTATTCCCTAACCAGAATGAAATCAGCCTTATACCCTATTTTGTAGACCTGATTTAAGCACTCTATTAAGCTGTTAATGTCAATCCCAGATATTTAGATCAAAGCCTATATGAAACTCTACCCTAGAACCTAATATGCCCAAAAGTTAAGCTGATTTGCTTATCTAAAAAGCCCCTAGATCAGATGGTGTTCAAGCTCATTAAACTGATGCAAAATAGATAAGTGATGAAGGCTGATATTGCAGACTAGAAATAAGCTCCTTAATAAGCTACCAACCTGAATCCCAGATATTATCCATGAAGCTTGTTGTATAAACTAGCTATAAACCAAAATTTGAGGGCTCAGCTTATTTCAAGAAGCCAGAAATGAAAGAAGATCAGCAGCTACAAACAAGGGCTGCACAGATCCTGTTCTGTAACAGCAGACTATTTAATTTGGCGCAAAACTGTGAAAATCAAAACCTATTCTAGCCAAACCAAGAAGGACCAAAAAGAACACCTATAAGCTACTTGAAAGACCAAAAAGAACCTCAACTCAAGTTCAGCTTATTGCTGAGCTTATTGTAGCAGCTTAGGGCATCAAGAGATCAAATAAGAACAAAATGCTTTTAATGAACTCTAAACCTCAAACTACCTACTGATTCTAACCCATTTAACCTAAAACAACTTAAACTAATCTAACTAAAGTGCACAGGGACAGTAAAACCTCAGAAACCAAACAAATCCAAACACCTCTTACCTAACCTGTTTTTGCAAATTAACAAATAATGAACCTATAAAAGCTAAAAACCAGATTTCTAGGAAACAATAGACAAGTTTTGATTTAGAAAAACAATTTTCAAAAGCTAAATAAGCTGAAACACTTAATAAATAGAGTTTGACTTTTACTTTGACTTTAAGCAACAATAAGCAGAAACTAAGAACAGATAAATATTAACCAAAATTACTCTATCAAAACTAACCTTGAAAAGCAAAAAGAATAAAATAAGCACTCATAAGCAGAATAAGCTGTCGAACAGTAATCTTTGACCAACTTGACTTTCATAAAAATTTAAGAAATGAGTACAACTGAACTGGAATTGAAATTACAACTTAATTTCAAAAATTACACTACGAAAAACATTTAAATGACAGGAATAAAAAAAATGGTAACAAATTTCTAATACATAAAATTTGGACGAATTTGCAGTGATGAGGAGAGGGCTATTTATAGCAATCCAAGGAACCTTCTGGGCTGTCCACTCTGGCAATCCGTGCCTTCCTGAGCTATCAACCACCCTTAGATCATCCTTGATCTCCACTCTTCAATTTCCACCGTAGGATTAGATTTGATGACACGGCCTCTCCAATAAGCTGCTCCCACGTGTCCCTTATGCTGTCAGATGCTTCCAGAAGAACTAATGATTGGGTAATAATCATTGGTACGAGGTAATTGGGGCGTGGTAATTTTTAGGGTTTATAGCACAGTGAATATCTGGATGAAGCGAAAAGTGTACCGCTTTTAAGGGGTCATTTAAGCCCTAAATCGTATTTATTTGATCAAATATCGCCCTAAATCGTTCCTTTTGTCATTTTAGGTACTTTTGAGGAGAAATCTGGAAAAGGAGGCATTTTGGACGTTTTTGGAGCATTAAAGTGAAGAAAACGGCAAAGTCTCAAAAATCGGCTAAAAGTTACTCTTGACGGCGTCAGACTTTACTCTGGACGGCGTCATGCCTTGGCAAGAAAAGTTGGACGTGAAATTTACTCATGACGGGCCAGTGAAAATAGCATGTGAATTCTGACGGCGTCACGCTTTAACTTAATCAAGGGCGTCACGGCTTAAATCATAAGGGGACGGCGTCACGTTCATGGTTAGACGGCGTCAAGCCTTGATAAGCCAGAATGGATTTTTGAGAAGCTAAAGAGGGACGGCGTCAAGAAGGTCATCCGGGAACCCTAAAAGCGGCGAGGTGACGGCGTCACACTCCATAAGGTGACGCCGTCATATCCAAAAATCTATATATAGTTTTCTAATTTTTTGTCATTAGGGAGAGCTTAGTGTGTGGAATTTTGGGAGAAAACCCTAAGACGATTTTAGCTACTTTTTCAGGGCTTTTTGCCTTGAGATCTTCCATGTTTCATTGAAAGATAAGTTATCAATTAATCATTCAATATGTCTATGTGTTGTTTGATTCTATCTTATTCTTGTCTTTTGTTTAACATGTTAGGCTAAATTTATCTTGTGTTTGCTTAGATCTAATGAAACCTAGCTATTGATTATTGGTTGTTAGTGTGTTGTTAGTTGTATTGGATGATTGTTTATCTATGTTAGGCTTAAGAAAACTGGCTAACTTCCTATTCGGTAACTTGCTTGAACGTCTTAAGAAACATGAACCAAATGCGTACTAAAGGTTTTTATGGTTGTATTTAATGCACAAGCGAATTCTAGTGATCCCATGTTAGGAGCTTCCTAGCCGACTCGACATAGGAGTGAAGTAGGAGCTTGTAGAGTTGGGGAAGTAAGTACGCCACCCCACGAATGGTATTAAGGAATACACCCGTCATCCACGCAACTAATACACACTAATTAACCGGTAAAAGATAGTTAGGGAGTAAGGAAATCTAAGTAAACACATTTCTCTACACATAAGTTTCTCACCACATTTTATTTTCAGTTATTTATTTTATTTGCATTCGTAGTAAATTGGGTTAGTTGACTAGCAACTAATTCCGCCCACTCTATCAAAACCGAGATTTTACTTGCTTTCATAAAAATATAAAAACATAAAAAGAATCTTCCTCAACCCTTAGACCTAATTAGAGTAGTCTTTCATACCTAACGAACACTATTCCCTGTGGAGAACGATCAATCCCCCGTACTTACCACTACACTATACTACATCGGTCAGGTACACTGCCTGGTGGGGTTGTAAGCCTCTTGAGATCCCTCGAGAGGTAAAACCTGTTGTAAGGTTACAAAACCACGCATCAAGTTTTTGGCGCCGCTGCCGGGGAATAGTTATTGTTTAGGTTGAATTTTTATTTCTATTAGGTCTACTCACTAGATTCCTTTCTAGTGAGATTTTTATTTTATTTTTCTAGGTTTTCTTTAGTCTATCTATTTTCTTCGTGTCTTTGTTCGTAACCATACCATCCGACATCATGGAAGATGGTAATATCCTTAACCCCCACAACCCACCACCACAACAACCACCACCACCTCCTAGAGCCCGTACTTTAGGAGAGTATTCCCGTCCTAGCCACCATGGCTATCGAAACACCATTGAGCTCACTCAAGGAGCCAATATCACACCCTTGCGATCCGACACCATCCGGTTGGTGCAAAGCGGATGCGCATTCCATGGACTTCGTTCTGAAGATCCTAATCAACATCTCAAGGACTTTCTTAAAATCGTTGATTCTATAGACCTTGATGTTGCCACTCGAGAGACGACCCGATTGCGTCTCTTCCAATTCTCTTTGCGGGACCAAGCTAGTCAGTGGCTAGAACGTCAACCCGCAGGATCCATCACCTCTTGGGATGATCTCACCACTCGTTTCCTTGCTCAGTTTTTCCCACCGGGAAGAACTACCAAGCTAAGGAATGATATCTTGATGTTCCAACAACGTCAAGGCGAAACTCTCTACGAGGCATGGACTCGATTCAAGGACTTACTCCAAAAAGTCCCTCACCATGGCATAGAACTTTGGCTCCAAGTCCAAATCTTCTATGACCATATCAATCTCTCCACGAGGCAAACCATTGACCAATCGGCCGGTGGTAAGCTACGTGATCTAAGTGCGGAACAATCATGGGCTCTCCTAGAGGATCTTGCTCTTTATGACAACGAAAGTTGGAGTGATCCCCGTGATTTGAATAAAACGGTCAAGGCAATATCTTTGCCTTCGAACAATTCAAGCACTTCTGACCGTAGGATCATAGAACTTGAAGACCAAGTCAAGTTTCTCATGAAATCCTACGAGGCTCCTAAACCTTCAAGCCAAGTGAACAAAATCACTTCTTCATGTGAATTATGTAGTGGTCCCCACGACACTCGTGATTGCATGGAACTCCCCGAACAAGCTTTTGTGGACTACGCATCCTCGCGTACCGACGAAGCGGGAGACAAGTGGTACACTTTCAAACCCGAGCCAAACCATTACGGTGATACATACAACCCTTCATGGAAAAATCACCCGAACCTTAGGTGGAAACAAAACCAAAACACGCAACAAACCAATTCTTCCAACCCACCTAATCGTTTCCAATCAAGCGGTTCCAACTCGAACCGTACTTTCAACAACAATCCTTCCGGCAATGGTAGTACCAATAACTTTGAAGGATTGATTTCCCAATTTATGGCATCTCAAGAAGCTCGGATAGCTAGATTCGAGACCGAATTCAATCAACAACAAACAGAGATGACCAACAAAATTGACAACTTGTTGAAAGCCCTCAATAACCAAGTGCTATCACCTCCACATAAGGACGCTAGGAACACAAATAGCGGACCCCAAGTAAAAGACCCCTCTTCATCCAAACACGTCCACTTTGTCAACATTGTCACTATTAAACCAATTGATAGGAATGAGGATAATAGTGAACCTAAGGATGAGGATAAGAAAGTCGAGGTTGATAAGGAAGTTAGGACAAGTGAGATTGAAGAAGTAGATGATGATGAGGACTACTTCAATAGGCTACCCACTAAGGAAGAGCGCGCATATCATACAAACTTATTCGATGACCCCAAGACACCATACTTCCTAGGTAGACCAATCATAGAAATAGGCGACCCTTCTAATCTCAACATACCATGCAACATTGGACATCTACATGTGTGGAAAGCTTACATCGACCTTAGATCACCCATAAACATCATGACTAGAGCCCACTACAACTTGATAATGAAGAATCAACTTGGGTATAGGATGTTCTCTGACAAGGGTTGGATGAGTAACTTTACGGGAAGAGTTAAGGGATTACCGGTTTATGTAGGAAACTTCACCTATGTCACCGACTTTGTAATTGTAGAAGATATCCGCCCAATAGTCGATGCATCCTTGACTCAAGTGGTTTTTGGAAAACCATTTGTTGAGGTCTCTAGAATGACTTATGAACCTTCCTTAGGGATAGTTAGATTTAAGGATGAGACCGATGAAGTAAGCTACCAAATGCCATATTAGATAGAACAATTCCAACACTTGTCAAATGTTGAGAAGGAGCTCAAGCAAGCGGTCTACTATAGGAATGATGAGGATAGAAGTAAAGGAGTAGACTATGTTATGGAAAGGATATTCGGTTTCTACAAGGATTGTTTGAAATTAGGACCGGAATATAAAACCGGGAAGGAGGATGGCCTAGGAACCGTGACCGATGATGGAGTCACGTAATGTACGTGACTTTGAGTCTAGCTACAAGACTCGTTAATAAAGAAAAGCGCTTCTTGGGAGGCAACCCAAGCTTTATTTGTTTTATTTGCTTTGTGTGTTTATTTATTTGTTTGTTTGATTTTATTTGTTTCCGTATGTGTGTTTAATTTTTATTAGTATTGATTCATGTTCAAAAGTAATCTGTGAAAATGCTTTATTTTGTTTTTAACTTCGTCTTAACTACATATAAAGGTATTTTGCAAAAGATAAGTGTAAGGGAAATCTAAATCGGTTTATTAGAACACAAATTAACATGAATCGTAATAATAATAAATTAACATACATATTAGTGTTTGTTTGAGTAAAATGCTTGTATCGAGTCATAATGATGTTTTGCAGGATTTCCAGGAAGTAAGGTAAAGGTTTTTCCAGAAATTTTCCGGAAACTTAAAATGAAAATTTTTGTCAGGTCATTTCTGACGGCGTCAGGGGTTATAACCTGACGGCGTCAGATTTAATTTCCAGAAATTTTTGAAAGTTTTGTTTTCATAAAAAGTTTTTATTAAATCTCCAACTTATAATCTCCAGGAATCTGCAAAATTATCATTCCACAAGCATTATATCCTTATATATAGATTTTATCCCGCCGATGTTATGCAGGTTTTCGTGTTTGTTTTCTCAGGTTTAACAGGTTATTTTGGACAAGGAAATGTTTTGAATCAAGCTTATGGCGATGCATTAGTCATGGAGCTTCAACATTACTTTGGAGGAAGATTTAACCGTGTAATTTCACTATCCACCGAGCGAATCAGGGGAGTATTTGATTTCATCCTTTTACTTTTTTCTTTTACATCTTGTTATTTGAACATTGGGGACAATGTTCATCTTAAGTGTAAGGGGGGGGGGGGTAAAAGTACGATTTTAGAAAATACAATTGCGCTTGATTTTTGTTTGTTTAATAGTAGATGTGTAATAAAACTGAGATAAATACCTGTTAGGGTAATTTTAGCGCCAAATTTAAAATTTTTTACAACATTTAGGAGTGAAACTTTGATCTTAATGAGCGTCTCACGGATAGGAGTTATATGACTAGCACAAAAACCGTACCACTAAAAAATTTTCCACCCCAAATATGTGAGGTTCGCCCCTAGAATTGGTAGGAAAAGCATTTATGCTATGATGTGTGTACCGGTAGCACTTAGATTCTAGAACTTGCGTTAGGACCATTCCAAGGCCACAAGTGAGACTACATTCGTGTAGTTAGATTTACTACATGATAAGAGGCATTAGGATTAACCCATTGTTTTACACTTGTGTTTTTGTTATAATTACTTTGGCTACATTGGTCAAGTAATTCTCCCACACCCTTTGCGTTGTACTCATTTTTAGTACACGATACCCCTAGTACACCCCTCAGAGCCTATCTTTTCGTTTCGACCTTTAAGCATTTTACTTAAAGGAAGAATTTGTTACACCCCACTAAAATGTACACCCAAATCGCCTTAGCCTACCTTGTATGCACTCATCTTTAGTGCATTATTGTTACAACATTTGTTTAAACCCAAGTTAATTATCTAGTTGATTACATGGTTGCTAAGTCGAGTCATATCCTTGTACATATTGTTTTGGGACGATTGGGACTCATGGGTAAAGTACTAGTGTAATGGAGTAATGGGGAAGAACAACATTATTACCCCCATATGTGCTAAATATTTTAAAAGTACTCCAAGTGTTTTAATTATCTTAATTCGAGTCATTAGATTAGTATTTGTAAAGTTATGTAAAAATTCAAGTGTAAGGGGAATGCAACGCCCCTATGATGTATTATTTTGGATGGTAGGGCAAAAGTGTATGAAAAAAAAAAAAAAAAAAAAAAAAAAAAAAAAAAAAAAAATGAGAAAATGAAAAATAGAAAAAACATACGGACTACCATCCCGTTTTATTTTATGTTTATTTTATGTTTTTGTTATTTTGTTATTTCGTTTCTAGCTTAAGATCGAGTCGAGTCTTGGCTTAGCAACATTGTATAGTACATGTAATTGATCAAGATTTTTAACTCGCCACCAGTAAAATATCCTTTATCCAACAAAACCGTGTTTTCCTTTTCCCTACACCTAACGTTATAACCCATTTAAAAGCCCTCTTTGATAGTTTATCTTAGGTGCTTACGCCCAGTGGAGGAGGTTTTCGATCCTTTCCCAAGCCTATGGTAATCTATTTGCTATGACAGGTAGTGAGAGATATTATCCGTTTTCATTTATGAGATTTATTTTGATGACACTTGAGAGATGTGAGTATCTAAACACTACTTGTGAGGTGCTAGTATGTAATCTCCGTGCTTATTATGATTGAAGTGGAACGATTATTTGTTGTAATTACTTTTATGTTTGCATTAAATGACCCCTAACTTGTATTTTGATTAGAATAAAAGCGCATTTGCTTGAGGACAAGCAAATCTCAAGTGTAAGGGTATTTGATGAAGCGAAAAGTGTACCGCTTTTAAGGGGTCATTTAAGCCCTAAATCGTATTTATTTGATCAAATATCGCCCTAAATCGTTCCTTTTGTCATTTTAGGTACTTTTGAGGAGAAATCTGGAAAAGGAGGCATTTTGGACGTTTTTGGAGCATTAAAGTGAAGAAAATGGCAAAGTCTCAAAAATCGGCTAAAAGTTACTCTTGACGGCGTCAGACTTTACTCTGGACGGCGTCATGCCTTGGCAAGAAAAGTTGGACGTGAAATTTACTCATGACGGGCCAGTGAAAATAGCATGTGAATTCTGACGGCGTCACGCTTTAACTTAATCAA
This sequence comes from Artemisia tridentata subsp. tridentata, assembly GCA_021014915.2. Classification (NCBI taxonomy): domain Eukaryota; kingdom Viridiplantae; phylum Streptophyta; class Magnoliopsida; order Asterales; family Asteraceae; genus Artemisia; species Artemisia tridentata. The sequence continues at coordinate 382,647,156 of CP139506.1, forward strand.
GGGCGTCACGGCTTAAATCATAAGGGGACGGCGTCACGTTCATGGTTAGACGGCGTCAAGCCTTGATAAGCCAGAATGGATTTTTGAGAAGCTAAAGAGGGACGGCGTCAAGAAGGTCATCCGGGAACCCTAAAAGCGGCGAGGTGACGGCGTCACACTCCATAAGGTGACGCCGTCATATCCAAAAATCTATATATAGTTTTCTAATTTTTTGTCATTAGGGAGAGCTTAGTGTGTGGAATTTTGGGAGAAAACCCTAAGACGATTTTAGCTACTTTTTCAGGGCTTTTTGCCTTGAGATCTTCCATGTTTCATTGAAAGATAAGTTATCAATTAATCATTCAATATGTCTATGTGTTGTTTGATTCTATCTTATTCTTGTCTTTTGTTTAACATGTTAGGCTAAATTTATCTTGTGTTTGCTTAGATCTAATGAAACCTAGCTATTGATTATTGGTTGTTAGTGTGTTGTTAGTTGTATTGGATGATTGTTTATCTATGTTAGGCTTAAGAAAACTGGCTAACTTCCTATTCGGTAACTTGCTTGAACGTCTTAAGAAACATGAACCAAATGCGTACTAAAGGTTTTTATGGTTGTATTTAATGCACAAGCGAATTCTAGTGATCCCATGTTAGGAGCTTCCTAGCCGGCTCGACATAGGAGTGAAGTAGGAGCTTGTAGAGTTGGGGAAGTAAGTACGCCACCCCACGAATGGTATTAAGGAATACACCCGTCATCCACGCAACTAATACACACTAATTAACCGGTAAAAGATAGTTAGGGAGTAAGGAAATCTAAGTAAACACATTTCTCTACACATAAGTTTCTCACCACATTTTATTTTCAGTTATTTATTTTATTTGCATTCGTAGTAAATTGGGTTAGTTGACTAGCAACTAATTCTGCCCACTCTATCAAAACCGAGATTTTACTTGCTTTCATAAAAATATAAAAACATAAAAAGAATCTTCCTCAACCCTTAGACCTAATTAGAGTAGTCTTTCATACCTAACGAACACTATTCCCTGTGGAGAACGATCAATCCCCCGTACTTACCACTACACTATACTACATCGGTCAGGTACACTGCCTGGTGGGGTTGTAAGCCTCTTGAGATCCCTCGAGAGGTAAAACCTGTTGTAAGGTTACAAAACCACGCATTTTTTAGGGTTTATAGCACAGTGAATATCTGGGTAATTGGGGGTGAATAAAGGGGCGGGTGTGAGTTTGTTTATTTTGTTTTTGTTAGTGTTTGACCGAGTGGGATTTTATTGGTTTGACCCGGGTCTAAATGAAGTATATGGGCCTCGGGTTTTGGTTTTATTTAACGAGAAAAAGTGGGCTCGGGTCTAGGTAATTGGGCTATGGTTTTTGGTATGGATTTGGACTTGTGAAGTAATATAGATCCGGTGTAAACTTTTAGGTGTAGAATTAAGAATTTGACAAGGACCATTTGTGTATATTCTGAAATCAAGGGACCATTTCTGACATTTTTCCAAAGTATAATCCAAGGGCTGAATTTAACAACTTCTGATAGATGGAGGACCTCGGTTGACTTTTTGACCATAATTTCTTTCCCGGTTCCGGTTCTGAGCCTTTTCCGTATCCCGTGCTCGTTTTCTTGATTTTCTTGTGTCTTTTTTGTCGGTTTTTCGCGATATCCGTCCCTGCATAAACAAAACACAAAAACACTATATCTTTTGGCGTTATGGACGGGTTTTTGGTCATTTTGGTCCGATTTTGGTCAAATAAAGGTATGTGTTTAAGCACATACCACATGTCTATATGAAAACATTACAGAATACCATTTACCATTTTACGATAAATCCTTAACGAACAAAACAAAACATTCATTATCTGAATAGAGTTTCTATGAAACCCTAAAGTTCATCACAATACCAAATATGAACAACTAAATCTCAGAATATAAAAATACAACATATCTGAGTTAATGTACAAGTTACTAAAGCACCAGAAACCCTAATTCTATATTAACTCCCGGTAAAACCCTAAATTCACATAAGTATGATTTTATATATTCAATTCACAAACCCTAATTTATTTATACAATATTTTTATAAAATATTAAGTTTACAAGTTATTTAAGCTAGAGTACAAGTCATTTGTGCATAAACTCATTTATATACAAAATCTTTATAAAAATCCTATTTATAGTTATTTTTAAAGCACAAAGTACAAACCATACATGCATAACTTTTATAAATTATATTTTCTAAACTTCTTAAATATTTTTACAAATCTCTTAGCCCAAGGTACAAGTGCCTAATGCACAAAAACTATAAATTCCATTTATTTACCTTTTAACTTAATAAAACTTAACAAATAAATTTTATAAATTACTAAACTATTAAAAATATATCTTCCTCACATCCTAAACTTTTGTACAACCCATTTAAAGCCTAAAGTACAACTCCCATAAGCTCAACTCATTTCCTTCCCATTTCTTACAAAATTCGGTTCACATAAATAAGAATAATAAATCATAAATACTTTCTAAATTAACAAAACACTTGAACTAAATTTAGTTAAGTTTCTCAAACCTTAGTTATAACTCACTAAAGCTCATAGTACCACCACTCTAAGCCTCACACGTCCCTCCTCTCCAAACCTAGTTCGAAATTAACTAGACATCCAAAACTAAATTACACCTTGAAGATGCAATGAACTTGGCCATGGATAAACTTCCCTATTCATTTCTAATAAGCCTCCCACATGTCACCCTTCATCTTCAAGAATGAACCCTATTGGTAGTTTAAACCCAAGAACACCATTCGGCCACATCACCACTCCTTCATCCCTTTCCCTCCTCCTATCCAAGTGGCACTCTTCACCTATTTCTCTCAGCTCTTGTATGCATACTTTGTCCCCTTATCTCTTCCTAAAAACCCTAGAGTTCTCTTCCTATAAATAAACAACACAACTCCACTTTTAAACACACAACCATTCGAACCAATACTAAAACAATCTCAACCCATTCCTGTCCTTATCACAGCCCTAAAACACTCTCACAACAAACTTAGGAAGTCCAGAAGAGAGGAGAAACACTGGAAAACCAAGGTCGAATCCATTTCAAGTCCAAAAACCCTAATCGATCACAACTTCTAAGTAAGTTCTCAACTCTATTTTAAACTCAGTTACTTATGTTATTTATTCTTAAAAACATCTAAAAACACTAGTACATAATCACTAATAACAAATGAAACCAAAAACCAAAGTATATTTCTTTTTCTTTTGGCTTTTGTTCGATCAGTAAATCTCATACACCCATAATATTCGAATTATTGTCTAAACAAATCAAGAACATGTTAAACATGATTAAACACAACAAATATAATCGTAGCATACGTAAAAATCCTAGTTAGAAACTCTAAAAACCCTAAAACCCTATCGAGTCTAATTACTGTGTTCTATATCGAGCCACAAACAAACCCCACAGCCCAACTTTCAACCTGAAAACCAACGAGCAAATGATCTCTATAAAATCTAAATTTTGGCATGTATTTAGTTCACGCAACAAACAAAAATTAGGAAGAAGAATCAATAAAAATGATCAAGTATCCATTTAGACATCGAGTCTCAAAATCTGCTTCATATCGCTACAAGTAGAAAATGAATTTCCAGTTATATATTTTCATTATAGTCGATCCAACCTACTAACTTTTGACCTATTTTTCGAACATCATATAAATTTTATAAATTACGAAAGTTGGCACACTTAAAGATGAGCCAGCAAACTTATTTTAGGAGAAGAAATCTTGTAAAACCATTGAGTGGTTTAAAAGATATACGAGTCCAAAATTTGATCCATCACTAGTTTAAAAACAGATTTACCAGATTTTTAGTAAAATCCATTATGTTCGATCGACTTTAGCTAAACTTTTCGAACATCAAACGATTTCCGTAAAATACAAATCTTGGTTTATTTTAAAGTCAACCTGGCCAACTTTTCATAGGATCAGAAAGCTCGTTAAATGATTCCGTTTACGTTAAGATATTTGTGTTCAAAACTCTAGACAAATCATATATTTCATAGTGTGATTTTTATTAAAGTTTTCATGTGTTGATTTTGTAAACATTTATAATCAAAGGTTATTTTTGGAAATATTAAATGAACAGGGTAGAAAACGTAATTTTTGAAACTTGAGGATAGAAACTGTCATTTTCCAAAAGTCCAGGGTGTAAACTGTCATTTGACCAAACCTTAGGGATTAAAACGTAACTTTTCCTAACTATTATTTTTACCATTTCTATTTCATTTTCCCCACTCAATATTAACATAATACGTTTATTAACGAACCTATGAACTAACGAACATACGAACGAAAGATAACTTTAACGAACAAACCGAACCGAAACTTACAGATAAAAGATAAGATAAAATCTTACTTTTGAAACTACATATTGGCTCAATTAAGCATTTAATTATTAACCAAAGTATTATAGAACGAAACGAAATAAACATATAATCATCAGAAATGATTACTAAATATTGGCATAACAACCCAGGTTCCTTGTCCGGAGACGTTTATCAACTTTCTTTCATTTTGTTTTCCATCCAGATTGCCAAGGTGAGTTCATAACCCCTATCTTTTACATGTTTTGAATTATTTTTGGGGGAGATACATGCTCATAACATTTACAAACATTGTTTGCTTTATATGATTTATGAATCACTAACGGACTTTTTCCCATATTAAACACAAGTAATTTCCCAACGTTACTCTTATTTTATTGCCTTAAGCTAAGTTTAATTAAGCCAAAAGTCCTCCCATCATGAACCTCTAATCACCAGCAAACCAGGGTGAGCGCGAATATTGTGGATAGATCTATTGGGCTGACAACCCCTTTGCGTTACCGTAACGTAACCCAAAGCATTATATTTGAGATAAATAAAGAGATGTGGCTATCTCCTACCCGGGGGCAAGGTTACCTACATTTAATTATGGGGTAATTATTACATCATTAGCTCATGACTGTTGATGTTCTGTTAATGTTTTGCGTTTCATGAGACTTAGTGCAATAAAATACATCTTTCCCTAATAATAATTGTGTGTGTGACAATTATTATATTTAATCTTGTGTTTAAATGATTTCCAACTGAACCGAACGACATATTTCTGAATAACTGGACAAATGTATTTCTGAACCATTGAACAGCGTATTTTTGACAATAGAAACTGGCTTATTTCTGAATAACTGGAACTGACGTATTTCGGAATAACTAAAACGGATTATTTACAATTACAAAACTTTATGAATTCACTCAACCTTTGTGTTGACGTTTTAGCATGTATTCTTAGGTTATGAAAAGCATGGCTCGGCACGGGATTGGCTATGGACTGTCTATGTTATCATTCAACAAATAATAAATTTTCATTAATGTATTTTGGAACCTCCTGCTGGGACCTGCATATTGTAACTCTGATATAAATGAATGATAACAATTTTATCTAAAACGTCTCATTTTCGAGTCGTTTTCTATCATCATGACTGTGAACTGTTTAGTAACCCCCCAACTTATATTTCCGCTGCGAATATCGAAAACGGGAGTGTTACACATACCAAGGGTGTATCCAAATTTGAAAGAAAGTTCAAAGTAATAAAAAAGTTTGGATTGTTATGAAGATGAGTGTTCATGTTATGCGCTCGCCAACCCAGGGTAAGTGAAGTTAGTAATTCCTTTGCAGCAGCTGTGTTTTTTTCATTGTTTTATGTGTCATTTCTGTCTGCAGGTTTTATGGGTGTTTTAAATAGTGGCCATATCTGGATTTGAAATAGCAGAACACATAGGTAGATTGGGGTTTTTTTTTTTTTTTTTTTTTTTTTTTTTTTTTTTTTTTTTTTTTTTTTTTTTTTTTGTTTTGTTTTGTTTTAATGCAATGCTACTAATACATTTTGTTTGTTTCCTATTTTCTTGTGGCTATAAAAGAATGGGTGGAACAAAGGTTTGGTTCCATGTTGTTTGCTTTTTTTGTTAGGATACATTTAAGGTGAATGGCTGCAACACCAAAGCTTGATGAACTAAAACAGGCCTGTGGTTCTAATCGGCTTCATCATTGTTTCAATTTTTTTTTGTGCAAGAATGGACAGAAAATGAGGGTCTTATTAGGTATCTTGGACAGAAATGTGCTGATCTCCAAGCAAATATCGAGAGGAGGGATCAGTTGATTCAAGAGGCGCAATCTTTTGGTCTTTTTCATGATGTGGCTACTGATGGGTTAGAATGCATGGTTGAGACGCAGCAGAGAGAGCAACAGATTTTTGCTGGGCTGAGTGTTGTTTTGGATTTAGCTCGTGAAGGCAGGCTGGAAAAGCAGCGTCATGTCGGTTTGATGGACCTGAAGGATTAGGCTGCTTTGGTTTCGTTGTTGATGGTGCCAAGTGTGTTGGTAGGAAGGTTTTTTAAATTTCATGTTTGTTGTATTGTTATGTTTTTTTTAGTTAATGATGATGATGGTGTTCATCTTGATGTAGTCTTTGTAAACCAATGATTATTATCAATAAAATCTTTGTGTTGTTACTGTTATTGGTTTTCTGGTGATTGTTACTAAATTTGTTTTTGGTGTATTTATGGTTATTTAAAGCTGATATTAACATACTAATTTTATAAAATTTTATAAGTTAGTCGTTTGTCATTCCTTTGAATGTTAACTCTGCATCAGTTTCAGCAAGTGTGTCACAAATGGTTTACAAAGAAGGTGTATATGTTTTGACACATATTTGTGCAGCTGCAGATCTGGAGCACAGATATCTTACAAAACATTGACTCACCATTGTTTGCATGCTTACATTGTTAAAGTAGTTCTTGTTGCTCAAGAACGGTAGTAAACTGTTTGAATATTTATATTGGATCTAGTTGGTAACAAAAGCTAGCAGGATGTGTGTGCAAAGGAACAATTTTTTTTTTAGCGGGTGTTGTTGTTTGGTGTTGTAGCTGCTATTGTAACATAGCAAATTTCTAAAATTGTATAAGCAACACTTTTGGCATTTCTTTGAACTATAATTATCCATTAGTTACATTTATAAATTTTAAAACATCCATTAGGCCACTATTGTAACTTTAGATATAAACAAAGGCTTATGAAAGATTATATTAACAACTTATCATATGCAGAATTGTAGAACATGAGAACGAAACAGTAGTTGTAGAAGAAGTTTGGATTATATTACATAACATAGGATATTTTTACACATATAAGTTGTTTGTGCAGGGGCGACACAAATGTTTTACAAAAAAGTATGTATGTTTTGACACATATTTGTGCAGCTATATGTTCTAGTATTTACCTTAACATGATAACTTATTCGATGGCAGAGGTTATCCTCCATTTTTACAAGTGACATATTCCATGTTCTTTTGATTTTTCTTTTATTTTTATAATTTTGTTTATATCATAAAACTAGTTATAATACCCGTGCACGCACGGGGTTTTGACATGAATTTTTTTTTTCAAATGTTTTCTTAAATTTTTTTACTATTCAAATACCTTATTTTTAATTAATGGGAAAATGATGCCTGCTTCCGGAGGTAGGCAATTGCCTGCTTCCCTTTGAAAAACGTACCGTGATTCATATTTTTAACGTTTGAATAAGTCATCAATTTTCTTTACATGTAAAATTTGTTCAATAATTTTGATTGATACAAAGGAAGAAGAGCAAACAACTAATATTAGGAATGTGAATCAACCATTGATATTAAGACGGTTAATATTATGGTATAAGTGTGGTTTAAACATGAATGTAGTTTGGTTATTGTTATCAATTTTATTTTCTCAAAAACATTGTATATTAACGTTAATCTTTGAATATCTCATATTGAATGTTCTCGGTTCATATGAAATCTAACAGTAAATAGATGTACACGACAGAAATGGTAATCATTTATGTATGTGTGGTAAGGCTCATATGTATGTGTGGTAAGGCTCACATGAGCATTAATATATAAAGGTAACATGAGAAACATTTATATTACATCTGAAGAGGTAAGATCATGCTCCAAGGCATGCTCGTCATGTTTCATCTCATTCAAAGTAGATGCTCCAAGGCCTGCGAGTCCCTTCTCATCTAATTAAAAGTCGATTCTAAATCCTTGGTGTATGATTTTTCATCTATAAACCATCTATAGAACGCTTAGTTTCAAAATCATGCTCCGAGGCATGTGGTTCCTGTTTCATCCCGTCTAAAGTTGATCCTAAACCCTTGGGAGTAAATATCTTCATCTCCTAACGCTCACTTAAATACCAGTTCAATATCAGTTTCGATATTACTTTAGCCCTGTCCATTTACTTTAAAATAGAGCTTTTGTTCAACTGAGCTGAATACACATAAGCTAATTTGCCTGCAATTTATAGTACATAAACAACAGCAGGGTACTAACGTCACTGTATATTAAGCACGATAAGGTTCCAAGTAAAATATTAGTCCCATTGCAAGCCCAGTTTGCCAAGTGAGCTAGCTTGATAAGATCGATAATACTGACAGGAGAAACGGAGGTCAACAAAAATATTAAGAATTAGGATAAATTTAGTGGTGGTGAGAGCGACTGGTCATACAGGTCGGATGATGGGTTAAATCGGGTCAACTTTTAGTATGGGTCAAAACAGCCATGGTCGAGTTGCGTTGACCCACACAAGCTATTTAGTCCAACTTTCTAATATCTGTATGGAAAATTAGTTCATGACATATATTTACAAAAAGAATATCATTACAGTTAGACTTCGGGCAACTTTCAATCCGTTCGACCCATTTGACCCATTCCCACTATTAGCTAACTTTATCGATTTCGCCTGTTTGAGGTAAAGAACACAATCCAGCTATAGAAGACTCGAAATTGACTTATATAAGGACAGCCATACACCTTAAATTTGTACATTACCTGTAATTCTTGAGAATCTGCTGCCAATATTACAATTCAACATTTAGGCTGTCATTTCCATTCCAACATACATACATCAAACGGAAAACATAAAAATTACCAAAACATAATAGTTCGTTACATATTCATGCAATTTTAATCTAGCGAAATTAGATTAGATACATACCAGAAACCGAGGCAAAGAGTAGAGAATGTTCAATTGCGAATTTGAGCCGATTATCAATAGTTCCACAACAACATCAGGATCATTAGAGCCATGATGCATGTGTTTTCCCATATGTCCTAAGACTCATCTTAAAATTCCACTATATGAAAATTTACGTATGTTTGAACAATATATTAATTTATGGACAGAAATCTTGTGACTTGTACCTAAGGCACTTGCTTCCAAACTTGTCTCAAATCAGTACCCAACTCACCCATTCTCCACCTGTAATTAAATAATAGTGTATGCAGATGGATTTTTAAACAGGACTTTTAACATGTTTACAATATTCTAATGTAGGGGGAGTTAAAACTTAAGGATTTTGATATAGTAAAAGAGGCTGGAGGTGCTGGTGAGTCTGTTGTAAATAGTTAGACAAGTAACACACTCAAAATTCAACTTTACTGAACTGGAAAACATACCGGAAATATTTCTCTCAACTTATTTTGCCTATCAGGCGTTGAGCTTGCATCAACTGATGTTGGCCGTATGATTTCTTTAGCAAATTGCATCATCCCTTGTAGAACTTCATGAAAACAGTTATAGATAGTCTCGGTTGAGTGTTGAAATCGTCTTTTTAACCAAACATGAAACAAATATGAAAACAGTTATATAATTTGTCAAGCATCAGGTAGTACACATGAAACAAACATGAGCGTAATGTACAAAGAATTGGAAAGCATCTAATATGAGCAATATTATCTTGACAATGTCAAACCCCAATCTACTAAAAGTATCATTGAAAGCAACTATTCATTAAAAACAAAAGCAAATACAATAAGTTCCACATTGCTAAACCAAACATAAGCAAATTAGCAGACAATAATTTCCTAGACATGAATTCTAACTAGAAGATAGAAAACATCACTTAAAACACACTTGTCCGCTTTCATCTTCATCCAAGCTTGCCTATAATGATCATTTGGCTCGCAAACAATTGCAAGTGCAACATCGTACAGCTGGTTATCTTCGTCCCACCCAATCAGGTCCAACCTCTTGAGGCAATCATCAAATGTAGGGGTTCAAGTTTTTCAGTCACCATGTCTAGGCTAAGCATGAACTTAAAAGTGCCATATATCAATAGAACTCTTCATCGTCAACGACTTTGATGTTCGGTGGAACGACAAAACCTTCATCTTCCAAACGGGAGAGAACCTCTAAACACCCCTTGCCAAGTTTAAGTTTAAGCTGGTGGCAGTTGACATGGCGAAGTAGTGTGATATGTATTTCAAGCGCATCTTGTTCCTCATATTCGGAGACAAAAGGGATGAAAAAATCGTATTCGAGGACATGGTAAGAGAACTTAGCTTCGACTAAGGATGACACATTTTCTAAGTGAAGAGAGCATAAGGTCAAAGCTCCATCAACTGTTAATGAAAATATATAAGGAGCATTTAGATCTACATATGAATAAACAAGCCTTTTGCGTCCAGATATGACAAAGTTTTTAACACTCTTTGAAGTAATATCTATCCTGGAAAAGCCATAACAGTCGTTCAACTCGAATGTTTCAAGACGAGGAGTTCCGGATAATATAATTTCAAGAGAATGGTCATCTAAATCCGATTTCTTTGAAAGAGACAAAGACTTAAGGTTTATCCATGTGAAGAGACCGGTTGTAGGATTAACAAAGTCGCAGGATAATTTAAGATTGGTGAGAGATGAGTTGACGAAAAGGGAGTCATCTAACACAATCTGATGACCCTTCTCTACATGATTAAGATCATGCCATAATGATATGTCAACGTCTTTGACGTTACGATCAAGAACATAACGAAGCCATTTATTGACTAGCGATTGAAAGCTAGAATCATAACTGGCATGGAGATGGAATTTGTTGAGATTAAGCAGGCGAGATTGAGTCATGGTTTTATCCACGAATGAAAAGAAATCGCGGCGAGATTCATTATCGCTTATTATAAATATAAAGTTGGGAAGTAAAGTCCAGAGATGTACCCATCGTTTGGAGAGACAAGATGTTCGAATGGCCTCCTTTGTGGTTGGTAAAGGAAACAGGATTTTGAGGATTAAACAATCTGGTAACTCACTGATTCGATCTTCGTTTTCTAACATAGTAATATCCATGCTGCAAACACAATTTCTGAAATCAAATCCCAGATATGAAAATCAGATTCTGAGATGAATTTTGGATGGGGGCGGTAAATCTTATATTTATATTGGTGTTGGGTCGGTCACGTGGAAAGCCCATACATAACAATGGGCCGTCAATTACAAAAAATTATTCTTTCTTTCATTTGAAAAAGAAAAATATGATTTTTTAAACAAAAGAGTTAATGTCATAAATGGTCCATGTGGTCTATTGGGTTTTACAGGTTTAGTCCATTAGTCCTTTATACTAACATTTGCACCGTTAGTTCTTTAACGACCATTTGCAACAAACGTTTGCACCGTTAGTCTTTTATACTAACGACCGTTTATACCTAACAAAAAATTTGTTTAATTGCTTTTCTTATATATATATATATATATATATATATATATATATATATATATATATATATATATATATATATATTTTAAATATTTTTAAAATTTATACACGTTTTTATACACATTTTTATACACGTTTTCATATACGCATTTTTATACACACATTTTATTACACGTTTTTATATGCACGTTTTTATACACATTTTTTTATACACATGTTTTTAAACACACATTTTTATACACAGGTTTATACACATGTTTTTATACACACATTTTTATACACGTTTTTATAGACATGTTTTTATACACATGTTTTTATACATTCATTTATACACACATTATATACACGTTAATATACACACATTTTTATACACGTTTTTATACACACATTTATACACATCTAAGTAGTTAAGGACCAAAATTTCGGTGTTTCGGTCAAGGACCGAGATACGAAATTTTTGAAATTTTGGTGGTATTTCGGTAATTTTTTTTATAAAGCTATTAATTTTATATTTTTTATATATAAGTTTAAGACTTAAATGTAAACTATTAAAGATAGAGATGGCCAAATGTTTAAATACACAAACTTTATTTTAAGGTTTAGAGACTAAATGTAAAATAATGAAAGATAGAGGGGTTAAATGTTAAAAATTCTAAACTTATTTTAACCCTAAAACACTACACTTATTCCAGCCGTATCTTTTCAAAAAAAAAAAAAAATAGATCCAGCCTTTCTTCACTTTCCTCTCTTCCTCCTTGGGTTTCTGCCGGAAGTTGCAGCGCCGCTGCCGTCGGGATTCGTCGCCGGAAACGGATTCAAGGTACAAAATCAATACTATTGACTGATTTGGCCAAAAAAAACATAACAACCGGTAATACCGCCTTTTCCACCGAAATTTTGGGTATATTTTTGGTCAATTTCGGTATAATTTCGGTCAATTTCGTCGATTATTTCGGTAGCGAGATTTCAAACGAAATTTTGTTGGACCTCCGAAATCCGAAATACCACTGGTATACCAGTGGTATTTCGCCTAAATTGACTACACAGATACACATATTTTTATACACGTTTTTATACACACATTTATACACACATTTTTATACACGTTTTTATAGACACATTTATACACACATTATATACACATTTTTATACACACATTTTTATACACATATTTTTATACATGTTTTTATACACATATTTTTATACATTTATACACACGTTTTTATACACGTTTTTATAGACACGTTTTTATACACGCATTATATACACGTTTTTATACTTACATTTTTATACAAGTTTTTATACACATATTTTTATACACTTTTTTATACACATATTTTTATACACATTTTTATACACACATTTTTATACACGTTTTTATACACGTTTATACACATATTTTTATACACGAGGATAAAAATGTGTGTATAAACGTGTGTATAAAAACGTGTATAAAAAAATATGTATAAATGTGTGCGTAAAAATGTGTGTATAAATGTGCATATAAATGTGTGTATAAAAACGTGTGTATAAAAGCATGTGCATAAAAATATGTGTATAAAAAAGGAATAGAAAGGAAGGACCCGGAGCCAGAGCAAGTTGGGTTGGGGTATAGAGCCGTAAGCGCGGTGGGGGATGACAAAGGACGTGTCATGTAACTCATCTAAAATTTAGAAAACAGAAAAAGGAGACACATCATGTCATCTCGTTGAACCTACTAGTTGCCCCACCTCCTAATCAATCTTGCCTTCCTCTGGGAGAGTGAGTTTGTATGTCTTTTCAGTCGAACAACGTAACGAGTCTAAGGTTACAGAAGCGTTCGCCTAACGTGTGTATAAAAAATGTGTATAAAAATGTGTGTATGAAAACGTGTATAAAAATGTGTATAAAAACGTGTATAAATTTTAAAAATATTTAGAAAAAAAAATTATAAGAAAACCATTTTTTTTTTTTTTTTTAAAAAAAAAAAAAAAGAAAAAAAAAAAAAAAAAAAAAAAAAGCCAATTTTTTTGTTAAGTATAAACGGTCGTTAGTATAAAGGACTAACGGTGCAAATGTTTATTGCAAACGGTCGTTAAAGGATTAACGGTGCAAATGTTAGTATAAAGGATTAACGGGAAAAATTAACGACAGTTATTCTCAGGGACCAAAACCGTTATGGGTCGCAACCACAGGGACTGGATCCGTTAGAAAAAAAGTTTAAGGACTAAACCCGTAAAACCCGACAGACCACAAGGACCATTTATGAAATTTTTATAACGGGAGCCGTATCTGTGTGAATGTGAGTGCTCCCAAACCAAGTTGTTAGTGTGCGCATTTCCCTTTCTAAAAAAAATAGCATTGTTATTTCAAAAAAAATCTTAATTATTACTTAAACTAATTTGGGAAGTTGTATGAATTGAAAATACATTTTGTGTGACCTTCAACCAGTTCAGCTTCAGCCCTTCCCAGATTAGCTAAATAATAATTTTATTTGACCCATTTGAGATTACAATTAACCCAACTAGACCCATTTAAAAGTAAATGTGTCAGAAATTGTCATCTCTATTGCATATCAAGAAACTTATGAGGGTTATGATTATTTACATTCGTTTAATGCCAAACTATAACTAGCAATATTGGCCTTACAAACGAATCTCAATTACTATAATAATGAAAAAGTTAGTTCTTGCATATAAAGAAACTTATCAGGGTCACAAGTATTTATATATTCTCTGATAATAAGAACAGAAATTTTTTCACCTGATGGAACTACTTCTGGCGGTTAAATAGGATGTGCCTGTGATCCGGGTTGGGACCTTCTTCATTTTGGGCATCTTGTTTAACATCCATCATCTTTGTATCTGATATGTTTACTTGTTAGTAGTTAGGAAACAGGCTAGCAACATGTTTACATAACACTCTTTCCACCATAATAAGAAAAGTCCATTTCATAATCTAGAAGATAATTAAGGACAATGTTTCTCGACTACTTCACATATGCCAAGTGCAAATCTACAAATTGACACTCAAATGAATCTTTTTAAATTGAAGAGTAATGTAGAACACCAAGTATACCGGATTGTAAAATGGGACTCTTTCAAAAGAGCTATGCATATCATATATGACATGTGGATCAGATTAGAATTCAAGATTTCAAGAGAAACTGCTAGTCATGTTGGGTTCCTGCTTTTGAGTTATCTCGCACCAATATTTCATAGCCTTTATCTATGATAATTTAACTAGAATTGTATACGCGCAATACGAACAGCTTATAAGTTAACATTTTCACAAATTCCCAGAATCACACCCGAAAGGCTGAAATTAAAAAAAAAAATGAAACAACTATCGAACTGACCTGATTGTGGAGTTGTTGGACGTGCGATTTGCAGTTGTGGCTCGGGCTGACACTTAGAATCCCATCCAGTTGGAGGCCCTTGGTCTTCTGATTTGCATATCTGTTTCTCGCACATTAGTTCTTGCGTATCAGAAAACTAGCAAAAGTTGATACATTGTAACATGGTCTAATCGAAGAGCTGATGAACAACTTGCAAAGGTTGCTACAATAATAGCAAAAAGAACAATCACCTGATGCAAGTAGTTCAAATAGTTGACTTGTGTGAGCTTGTGATTGTGGTGGCAGGTGATCGTCATTATGGGCATCTTTTTGTACATCCTCTGCCTCCAAATGACCTGATGGAGGAGTTGATGGTTGTAATTTAGGCTTGACTGACATTTGGAATCCCATCCAGGTGGAGGCCCTTCATCTTTCGAGCCTTGGTGATCCTCCATCTTCATGTCTGATTAATTTACCCGTTAGGACACATGCCATACCGCAGGTTTACATGTCAATCTTTAAAATTCAGTTGAATGTATAGTAGCATATTATTAGTTTTACATGATGAATGGCTGTGTAATTCACCTGAGGAAATTTCCGAGACAGCTGCAGGTTCTAAAAGCTGTTCCGTTTGTTCTTTTAGTTGGTGCTTATTATCCCCCATCCAGATATATCATTTTCCGTGTCTTGCTCTTCCATGTCAAAATCTGAACTTTAATGATTGACCATTGTTATTAACGATTCTCATATTTATTTGCATACAATAGCCAAACCACCAAAAAGAAAAGAGTAGAAACCAAATACAAGAAAAGCAACTGTGTACTTACAGAACAGAACCTGTAAAACAATTTCTATCGTTGGAAATTTAACTCCAACCTCTACAGTTACTATGTTGCCCACATTTTGTGAGAATTGGAAACTAATGTGCACAAGTTTTTAGACTCCACATTCGATCATTTTCATGTTTGGTTTGGTTAGCATTTTTAGCCCACATTTTTGCGACTGAAAACTGCCCTTATAACGAACCTCAGTCTAAACACAAATCAAGATTCTTGGGAATGTACTATGAACAACACTATGGTCATATCACCAAGATCCGTTCCATCCAATAATATCGGATTATTCAAGAAAGGCTTCCATTCCGGGTTTGTGTTGAGGTCACCGAAACAGAACTTGTTGTGGCGTTGCAAAAGATAAGTTTGGGGCCTTACAGGGACTTGATTCTTAATGAAAATCCAAGTTGAACTAAATATTGTATATTAACATCTCTGCTGTTCCAAAAAAAAAAAAGTTTTTAGACCTAGCTAAAGGAGCTGATTCTACTTTTCGACAAAATTATTAAGCCTATTCGAAGGAGGTAATCAAAAAAGTTAATCACAGTGTTGAATTGTATAGAGGTATAAAATGTAAAACCCTAACTAACAATAAAATTAAACATTGGGGAAAAATGAAAAGATGTATAGAGAGACCTGTAGGTTAAGAAGAAGATGGCGGTGGGCATTTGATTACATTGTTCTTCAGTCACTGTGTTGAGGTTTTCCGGTGGAGCTCCGTCGTAGTCTTGTTACTACTTAATTTAATTTTGAGGTTTTGAAGGGAGGGAGGGAGTGTTTTAAAACCCGGGAACCCAAAAAATCAAATATTGATATTGTGTTTTAAAACCCTTTCCAGGCTCAAGATTCCGAAGGTCCATCCCAACCCGTTCGTTCCGACTCTCCGCCCGTCAAAAAGACATATACAAAAAGGCCCACATAATCCAAGAAAAATGACAAAGATTTAGCGCAACCATGGAGCCCCGAGGAAGAGATAGCTTTGTGTAAAGATTAGGTAGATGTGTCTGACGGCACATGCTAGAAAGGCTAATGTGTTTTGGACGCAAGTAAATGCAGACCTTGCGATTGAAATGAATGAGCCAAAACCTTCATATGATTCCTTCAACTACTGCAAATGGAAAAGTAGGCTTCGTCCTAAAGTTTCTCAATTTTCTGCGATTTACAATCCCGTGAAATCGAGGCCACAAAGTGGTGCGTCTGAAGAGTACTTTATGGATTTAGCACATAAAGAGTATCGTGCTCAATACGGTTCGCCTTTCACATTGATCGAGTGCTCCAAGATTTTGAAGGACCACCCCAAATGGAAAAATGTATAAATGCCATTTTTTTATAAACATATACGAAATGCACAATATACATCCTAAAATCGCTTTTGATAATTTATCTTCCACAACTTAACATTATTACCAATGCATACCCCTAAAACTTTACTTTTTTATACATAACTTCTCTAACTATTTACTCTCTTCTACAAAATGTCTCAACAAAACACTCCAAAAACTAAAACACCAAAATGTCGACAACAAAACTTTCAAACACCCAATTCAAATTTCCATCTCGTTCCTACTCCACCAACTTTCGAGCCCCATCGTTTGTTTACGGAAACCAAAAATACCAAAAACCACCATTCATTGCTCCACAATAATACCCACAATACGGGAACCCCCAATATCCACAATATGAAAACCCACAATATCTACAATACAATCCAAATATCGGCATATCTTCGTCACAACAACCTCAACCTCCACCTCCACCTCTATGTCTTCCATTCATCCATTTAATTTTGATGATATTCCAATGTACTCACCTTAAATTGAATCGTCTATGCCTAATATCGTTGATGACAAGGAGGAAGTCCAAGAATTCACGGCTCTAAAGTAGAAGCCGTCAAGAAGACGTCAAAAGAGGATGGCTAAAATTGACGATGAAGGTCAAAGGTACATTCCATGGACCCCTGATTAAGAAACTTTTTTGTGCAAAGGTTGGGTTCGTGTATCCGAAGATAGCGTCGTTGGTAATATGAGAAAGGAACAAGGGTTTTAGACGACTGTTTTAGAGTAATTTGAGCAAAATGAGGGTAACAGGTGTTCAAACCTGTTATTTGTTAAGCGTGAAATGGAAGAATATGCGTCCTAAAATGGCTCAATTTTGTGGATTGTACGATAATGTCATGCGAAGGGCGGCGCATAGTGGAGCCGGAGACGAGGATTACACCAAACAGGCACATGAAGAATATCGTACTTAATATAGAGTACTTTTTACACTTTTTCATATGTGGGGGGTTATAAAATAGTCTCTGAAATGGAAACAGGTGGAAGTTCCAAATTTTGAAAAAGCGATACAAGTCATCGGGTCTAGTTCATTCAACACAATGCATTCAGTAAGGGTAATTTTAATCTCATTGTGGAGGCTGGATACTAGGAGGAAGAGGAGGTACAGTATTTTTGACGACTAATCGGCAGGGACAAAGAGAAGAAAAAAACGGCGACATCATCGGCGTCGTCTATAGCTGACAATGACGAAGCGTTGGATAGGTTGATGGTCAGCGAATATGCAAGTCAAACAGAGTCGTTTTTGACATTGAAGAAAGAAAATTGCGCTGCCTTTTTGGAGATCAAGAGGAAAGAGATGGAAATGCAACAAGAGAAGATTGAAATAAAGCGACGAATGTTGGAAATCCAAGAACGCTAACAACGACAAGAAGATGAATTCTTCTATATGAGCCTTACTGAGTACTTGAATGGAATCCACCTCCAAAGGGTGATGCAGATGAAGGAGTCGATAAAGGTGAAGTGGAATTTACCATATTAGTATACATTTTTAATTTCGCATGTTTAAGTTTTTAATTATCAATGTAATGTTTTTAATTAATGAATAAAGTTTAATTTAGTTTTTAATCAAACTTGTTAAAAAAAATGGGTTTGGAGGTGAGGGGAGTGGTGACCATTGTGGCTGAAAGGTGAGGAGAGTGGTGATGTGGCGCTGATGAGTATTGTCACCATTGTGTCTAGTCTAAGAGCTACTTTAACACCCTCAAAATCTGGTTTAGCGAAAGCATACATGTTTTGGTGCTACTAAATTGGTATTACAACACAAGGTACAAAGAACGGTTTTTTTGCTCAACTGTTTAAAAGAAATTTCATAATCAAAAATCGTTATGTTTACAGCATTCCAAAAACAATGCGGAAATAAAGGCCCATAAAAGAAGTCAAGCGGTCCCAAATTCATCAGAGTCTTCTATGACCATGCCATGCCCTGCCAAAAGCCTCCACAACTAGGTTATCACCTTAAACCTGAAAATACATGCTAAAAGTGTCAACACGAGGTTGGTGAGTTCATAGGTTTATGATAAAGCAGTAAGGATGATGTGAGTTCAATAAAATTTTGGTGATCATTGTGTCACTCACAATGTCATGATAATAAAGTTAAGAAAAATTAGAGATGTGGACCATGAGTAGGGTATGTGACCCAAAATAAAATAGTCTATTACGCTAGCTCTAAATTCATGCAACCGAAGCTCGACAGTTCAGTGTACTACAATATAGCACATAAATAATAATAATAATAATAATAATAATAGGGGCCCATAGCGAGTGTTTAACCCAATACACTCGTAATCCGACTTGGTATACGCCCGCATTGACCTGTCTGGCCAACCGAACGGGGGAGTCACCCCAATAGATCTATTTATATCAATCGCGTTTCCTAGCAGGAATTAACGGTTCATGAGGTGGGCAAATAGTGGGTTCAGGAGCTTAGGCTAACTACGCAATAGTGTTGAGGAAACAAATGATTGGTTGTGGTCCAGAAAATGTTTTGCATGTTTCTTACCCCAAAGTTTGTAAAACAAGTATAGGTAAAGCGGGGCTATAACTCACATATAATATTTAAACACTTGTATTTAGAATAAGATAAACCAGTGTGCAATAAGCAAATAAATCATGTTTTCAAACAAGTAATGAGTTTAAGTATAAACAAGCATTGAGTTTAATTAAAAACGAGCATGTATTCTCCCCCAAACATTTATAAAACAAGTAAAGGTAGGGGTCATGAACTCATCTTAGCCACAGTAATGCAAATATCACGACTGACACAACTGACATCTATGTTAGAATACGTCTCGAAAAGTAAAGAGTTTTAAAAAGACAAGCGTCTTATTACTCATATCAAAATTTGTAAAAAGTTTAGTGTTAACGTTTCGTGTGCTTGTAAGACACATAGACTCAATAATTCTAAATAGTTTGGAAATGTATAATATATATCCCAATATATTATAAAGGAAGTAATAAAATAACAGTCAAGAAATACTGACGAGGACTCAAGTATGCACACGTCAAAGAGGAATAGATAACGACATAGTCGAGAAAGGTACTGACGGAATCTTGAGTCAAGAAAGGATTGGCAAGGAGGAGTAAAAAATACGACGACAAAGAAATACATCATTAAGATAAGTCAACTTGTACTTTTCGGTATTTACCCAATAATCCCCAATAGTTTGGAAAACGTCAATTAAGTTGGGAAATGTAACTTAAGTTTTATAAGAAAACTCAAATTATTAGATTAGTTAGCAAAACGTTTACAAATTGATAAACTATAAGATTTGATTATTGTCGGTTTTATAAGGATGAAAGGTTCTTGAAATAAAAGTATAAGCTTAGAAAGTTTTATAAATTTCAGCATGATGCGTTCATTTATACAACTTTCCCAAGTCATTTTGACTTAAATTAAACTCAATTTCTCAAAATAATGTTCCAGACAAATTTATAACTAACAACTCGTTATTAGTTTAATATATGTTGATTGAATATTTTGGTCCGTTACGAGTTTAATATATTAAATTCGTCCCTAATCCAAAATGTCCAATCGTTCAATACAATCCAATGCGTCAAATGTCCATGTTTAATAGTTTTTAGTCCAATATTAGTTTATTTGTCCAATTAAGGTGACCCAATATAAGTCCAGCATTAAAGTCCGCTAAGTATATATATTTTCCAATCCAAGTCTCAAATCCCAAGTATCGCCAAAACGTACGAATAACACTATCGTCAAAACAAATAAAACATATTAGTCAGATATTTAACATCGGTAATGTCATCACTAATTAAACACATTTGACCAAATAAAATGACATACTCTCTATTACCTCAAAACCCGACACACTCTCTTAAATTTTGAGTGGGCTCGATCCACTTCTAAAATCCAACGCACCCTATCATGGGCTTTGACCCATGGTTATAATCCAAACTAAACGCAACTATATTTGCCTTAACCAAAGTCCAAAACACACTTTTATAATAGGCTGGCTGTTGTGCATCGTGACTAAATGCAAGCAGACAAAAACAACAAACACCCTTGGTTGACTGAAGATACAAACCACTCCCTCTCGAGTATAAGCAATCAATATTTGAGATGAACAAACATCCGTATATAAAAAAGTGTATCTGGCACAGTGGCACATTTGAAGCAATAATATTCTTTTGTTGTTTCAACGCACAAATGTTTGGAATTTAAATAATATTCAAATGAGACAAATCTTTAACATTACAGATCTTGAGAACCCATGAGTACCCGAGCAAAATTTCACAGACAGAAGATGTCTTATTACAAAGGGTACCATAATCTTAATCTTTTTACAAGTAAACTAAATGCAACAAAATTTGAAAATGTACCCTACGTGGGTTTAACCAACTCGACACGACAAACACAAGACCACCCTTGTGGTCTCTCTTTAAATCCGAGCACAAAACCATTACACAACCACATTCTAAACTCAGGTGGCACACATTCGAATTTCACACAGCACATATTAACAAAATTTTGTAAATGCAAACACCCTCTTGGTTGTACTGCTATACCGAGCTCAACCCTCTTTTGTGAATCGAAAACAAAACAAAACAAAACATACCCTTAACTGGGTTTTACACGCTGAGGACGCAAACTAAACTAACAGTAACACCTGTTAGTTGTCCCAATTCAAACAGAAACTCAGACCAAATACATAATCAAAACCCAATACCAATTGAGACCAATACGGGCTGACCCGATTCGTAAGGGACCCGTTTTAGACACAACGTTACCAACAAACGTTCTTATTAACCGGTCACCACACGAATCAATTACAAAAATCGTTTTAAATCTCGTTGTATATCCACGAAAACAATTAATAGATCGATTCACAACCAAATTTACAACTTGCGCAAATCAAAACCGCAAGTTTTTATTAACAAACTAGTATCAAAATTTTACAAAATAAGAAGGGATCAAGAAAACCCTTGCAAGAGCAGGTTGTCGATCGGAAGGGAAACCAAACGAATTTGAATGCCAATAAACCCCATCTGATCCAAGCAGGAAACACCACAGCTATCCCTTTTGATTTCTGATAACAAATTTAAGATGTGGTGTTCCTGTGAATCGTTGGGTAAATTAAAAAGTGAAAAAGAGCAAGAAAGCTAAACCACCTTTCTTTGCTTTGATCTTGGGGAGGCCGTATTGGGCAATTGTCACCATCTCTTGGTGGTCTTTTAAGCAAACTCGTGATCTTGTGTTGGGAAGGTAGCAGCAGAGAAGGAATGGTAAAAAGCGACCCATCCTACTGAATCAGATAAAGAGGATAAGAAAGAAAAGTAGTGGGGCAGTTGGGGTATAGATGTTTTTATTAAATTTTATTTATACCCGTGTATTCCGTGTCCCGCTAAGACAAAATGTAAACGTGATACATCGGTTTTCTAAAAATTACGAGAAATACATTTCTGAAAACGTTTTTTTTTTTTTTTTAATAAAAATGGTAATAAACAAAGTTATTGATTTCGAAAATTAACTATAAAATTTAAGTCATTATTAATGTGGTGTCGGTACGCGTGTGGTGTCGTGTTTTTCAGAAAAACGAGATGACTTCTCGGTTTAGTAAATAAATTGCCAGTAAGTGTCAGGAAGTGATTACTTCACTTTTCTTGATAAAATTAAGTAGCTTGGACGGTTACTGTATGCTACAGTGTGCGAGATAACTTTCCGAAATAATCATGTAAGCTTAAAATGCTCAAATAAATTGTTAAATAATAATAAGTTAATTTTTATTATTAAAATAATGTTTAAAAAAATTACGGTTGGTTACAGCTACTCTTAAGAGGTGTCGTGAACTTAAATGTTCAATCAATCATAAGGTTACTTATGTCCAAATTATTTGGAAGTCGAGTCTTTTAAAGATAGTAGGTGAGTATCCGTTCATAGTAACGGGATTTTATAGTGATAAATAATTATAGTTGCGATATTTTGATTAAATGTTTCGTATAATGTTTATGCATACAATGTAAAATAATAAAAAATTAATTGAAAAATGTTGCAATATACGATAATTCAACTAAAAGAACAAGAGTATGTCTAACGGGTGCCCACAGGGCAAGATTTAAGGTGGCTATAAACGGAAAGTTTAAGTTTATCTAATTAAAAATCAGATTTAATTATGATAATTTATAAGTTTAACAAATGTGTATTGAGTTGAGATCTGTGACAAACACCTAGTATCTAAAGAACAAAGCACATGATCCCAACCATCCATCCTCCTTTTATCTAACAGCAAAGATGAAATTTGAAAATAACAAACAATGGCAAATAATTCGACCTCTATCCATAAAAGCAAAAAATATCTTCAATCACCTCATTTAATCAAACCACTTTCTCTCTTATAAAAACACACATATCGACATTCTCTCTCATCACAAATAACCACCAGAAAATCACGCCGGAAAATAACAATAAAACCACCGCCGTAAAAACCGCCGTCGTTCACACACAATCACCAGAAAATAACCGCCGTCGGTCACACACAATCACCAGAAAAATCACGTATATGTTGTTCCACCGTGTTGTTCCGCCGACGATCTATTGTTCCGCTGCCGATCTGTCGATCTGTCGTCCTCCGCCATCCGCCGTTGAACCTGATAACATATAAGTGTTTCTATGTACAATAATCCATATAATTATTTTTTTTATGTAGCATGATACTGTATAAAACAATGTTTAGATATGTTATTTTATATTAAAAAAAAATGTAATAGGTGGATACGAGATTATACAAGTGTTAAAAAAAATAATAATAAAAAGAATAAAAATAAAAAAATAAAAAAAATACAAGTGTTAAAAAAATATTGAAAAACTATTTAAGTAACAGATAACATGTGTATGTTCTAGTATTTACCTTAACATGATAACTTATTCGATGGCAGAGGTTATCCTCCATTTTTACAAGTGACATATTCCATGTTCTTTTGATTTTTCTTTTATTTTTATAATTTTGTTTATATCATAAAACTAGTTATAATACCCGTGCGCGCACGGGGTTTTGACATGATTTTTTTTTTTTTATCAAATGTTTTCTTAAAATTGTTTACTATTCAAATACCTTATTTTTAATTAATACATAATATATTGTTTCAAAATGTACCGTGATTCATATTCTTAACGTTTGAATAAGTCATCAATTTTCTTTACATGTAAAATTTGTTCAATAATTTTGATTGATACAAAGGAAGAAGAGCAAACAACTAATATTAGGAATGTGAATCAGCCATTGATATTAAGACGGTTAATATTATGGTATAAGTGTTTTATTTTCTCAAAAACATTGTATATTAACGTTAATCTTTGAATATCTCTCGGTTCATATGAAATCTAACAGTAAATAGATGTACACGACAGAAATGGTAATCATTTATGTATGTGTGGTAAGGCTCATATGTATGTGTGGTAAGGCTCACATGAGCATTAATATATAAAGGTTACATGAGAAACATTTATATCACCATCTTAAGGAATGATCTAGTGTATATGATAAAGATAAGAGTAAATTACACGGATGGTCCTTGTGGTTGGCGTTGACTTTCACATATGGTCCCTTGACTTTTTTTTTTGCACTCCCGGTCCCTAACTCAGAAACTACTAACACAGATGGTCCCTTGACCAAACGTCGTCAGCTTTGACCGTTAAACACCCCTCATGTGACTTGCACATGAGGGTATTATGGTCATTTTAATGTCCATAGGGACCATATGTGTAACTCAGTTCTTCAATTAACACCACCACCCTCTACCACCAGCACCACCCACCACCACCCGCACCACCACCCGCCACCACCACCCGCCACCACCACCCTCCTCTACCACCACACACCTAAGATTTGGGCAACCCAAGATTTGCAATTCCTCGAGAGCCATTAGATTGCTAAGCATCTCATCTGGAAGAGACTTCATATCTTTGAAACCCTCAATGTCAAAGAAGCTAATAGTACCGAGCTTCCCTACTGACATAAAAATATTCTCATTACTTCCGCTTATCTGTAACGACTTCAAATTTGGCATATCAGGCAATTCAATCAAACTTGGGCAGTCAATAATGAATAATTTCTCCAAACAAGGAAATAGGTCTTCATTTACACGCTCCTTATCTTCAAGATGTTTAGGAGCATCCATTTGCTTCAGTTCAAGAACCTTGAGGAAAGGCAGTGTCCCAACAGAGGGTAGATTTTCACATCTTCTGCAAGTTTCAAATGTAATACTAACAAGATTGACTAAACTCGCCATCCAATATGGAAAATGTGATCCTTGATAGTCAGATATTGTAAGCATCTTTAAATTCAAATGTGGTTGAAGAGCCTCTAAAACCTGTTCTGAAATGTTGGCTTGTAAGCTGTCTTCTTCGGTGCTATTCATACAACCCCATGATAGATTTAAGCAATTAATATTTTGTTTTTTCTTCAGGTTAGCACTTTCCGCTTGAGATGAATTTTTTACATTCACAAGTCCCTTTATGCTAAACTCTCCACCTAGATGGTTTAACTCTTCCAGCTCGCTTATTTGTACTCCTTGCCCTTGACTCACAAGAAATGTACTTAGTCTTCTTAGGTGTCGTAACTGTCCCATTCCAAGAGGCATATGATCAAGGGAGCAACAACCGTGTATATTTAAATGTCGAAGATTTCTCATGTACCTAATACCATCAGGTAACTCACGCAGACGTTCACAGGAAGTAAGTTTCAGAGTTTGAAGGTTTTGGAGCTGAACAATGGAATTAGGCAAAACAACTATTTTTGAGCGTGAGACGTTAAGATACCTAAGAAAATTAAGCTTTCCAACAGACTCTGGAAGATCAGTTAACATATCTGAACTTGACCCTAAATGCAATACCCTGAGATATCTTTGTTCAAAAATGTAATCAGGGGTAGGAATTTTTGAAACCCCTTCTAAAGTGACGAGTGATCGTAAGGATTTTGCTTTTGCCATCACTTCATTTGACAGATATAAGATGTCATTAGAAGATAAATGAAGAACCTCTTCTGGGAATTTCAGTGTTTCACCCGACATTACACTTGAACATTCATATTTCATAACAGATTGTGCAAGGGTATGCATCTCGTCATGCATTTTACAAGTTGTAGTACCCTGAAAGATGCATTCTTTGACATCTTGCAAGAAGGACCGCCACACCAAAGCATTACAAATCTCTTCACCCAAATCATACAAGTCAGTATCTCCTCTTGCAGGAACAAAACCATATGCCACCCAAAGCTCTACCAACAACTGCTTAACTTCAAAGACGGTAATACACAACTCCCCTCATCAACCAATTCCCAAACTTCACTTTCGAGCACTGACAACCATTCACTTACACTACTTTTGAAGCACATTAAGCTTCCTATAACCTTCAATGCTAAAGGCAAACCCTCACATTTTGTCACAATTGCTTTCCCAATTGCCTCAAACTCTGTACTATCTAAATCCTTAGCCTAACAATCAAGAACCACCCTTCAACAAGAACAACAACAACCAACTTCAACAACTGCTATTAACCATTAACTTTGGACATTCATAACATGACAAACATAAAATATCTACAATAAACCCATCATTGATTTTTCAATACAACTTAAAAAAAAAAAAAAAAAAAAAAAAAAATCGTTAAGATCTACAAAGATCCACCACACCTTGTCTATCATAACTCGGTCACCATCACCAACAGGTAGCGTAAAGCGGGGGCGGAGTGGGGCTAAATCCTTGGTGAACACCAAATATATAAAATAAAAAAAACTAGTGATGTTAGTATAATTTTTCTGTCTCTTGTTAACTTCTTGTATTTTCGGATTCTAAAGGGTGAAGTGATAGGAGAGAAAAAGGAGTTGGTCTGTTTGGCGGCTGAATATTGAAGAACAAAATGAGGTTAAAAATGATCGGATTTATGTTAGTGAAAGAAAAGAGAGGGAGAGAGAGGCTACAGTGAATGGACGAAAATACCCTCACAATTAGCCAACTTAACGGCTTGACCAAACGGACGTTTGGTCAAGGGACCATCTATGTTAGTAGTTTCTGAGTTAGGGACCGGGAGTGCAAAAAAAAAGTCAAGGGACCATATGTGAAAGTCAACGCCAACCACAAGGACCATCCGTGTAATTTACTCTAAAGATAATGCTTTCATTCGAATCAAGACTTTTTCAAATCCATCAATTGTCTTCCATATTTTGTGGTTTCCTACACTTTCTGGCATTTTTCATTCCAATGGCAATCTCATATTGTTGTTCCAATGCCTATGTTGTGTTATGACTTATGAGAAACAATTAATCAACACACGGGTTTAAACATTAATTTAAATTAATTTAGCTTGTTATCGTAATTAGTTTCAAATATGATACATAAATTATATTACATCTGAAGAGGTAAGATCATGCTCCAAGGCATGCTCGTCATGTTTCATCTCATTCAAAGTAGATGCTCCAAGGCCTGCGAGTCCCTTCTCATCTAATTAAAAGTGGATTCCAAATCCTTGGTGTATGATTTTTCATCTATAAATCATCTATAGAACGCTTAGTTTCAAAATCATGCTCCGAGGCATGTGGTTCCTGTTTCATCCCGTCTAAAGTTGATCCTAAACCCTTGGGAGTAAATATCTTCATCTCCTAACGCTCACTTAAATACCAGTTCAATATCAGTTTCGATATTACTTTAGCCCTGTCCATTTACTTTAAAATAGAGCTTTTGTTCAACTGAGCTGAATACACATAAGCTAATTTGCCTGCAATTTATAGTACATAAACAACAGCAGAGTACTAACGTCACTGTATATTAAGCATGATAAGGTTCCAAGTAAAATACTAGTCCCATTGGAAGCCCAGTTTGCCAAGTGAGCTAGCTTGATAAGATCGATAATACTGACAGGAGAAACGGAGGTCAACAAAAATATTAAGAATTAGGATAAATTTAGTGGTGGTGAGAGCGACTGGTCATACAGGTCGGATGATGGGTTAAATCGGGTCAACTTTTAGTATGGTTCAAAACAGCCATGGTCGAGTTGCGTTGACCCACACAAGCTATTTAGTCCAACTTTCTAATATCTGTATGGAAAATTAGTTCATGACATATATTTACAAAAAGAATATCATTACAGTTATAATCTAAAATCGAACAATAAAATCACTTAAGGAAATTGTTTGCATTGATATTAGACTTCGGGCAACTTTCAATCCGTTCGACCCATTTGACCCATTCCCACTATTAGCTAACTTTATCGATTTGGCGTGTTTGAGATAAAGAACACAATCCAGAATGACATCAGCTATAGAAGACTCGAAATTGACTTATATAAGGACAGCCATACACCTTAAATTTGTACATTACCTGTAATTCTTGAGAATCTGCTGCCAATATTACAATTCAACATTTAGGCTGTCATTTCCATTCCAACATACATGCATCAAACGGAAAACATAAAAATTACCAAAACATAATAGTTCGTTACATATTCATGCAATTTTAATCTAGCGAAATTAGATTAGATACATACCAGAAACCGAGGCAAAGAGTAGAGAATGTTCAATTGCGAATTTGAGCCGATTATCAATAGTTCCACAACAACATCAGGATCATTAGAGCCATGATGCATGTGTTTTCCCATATGTCCTAAGACTCATCTTAAAATTCCACTATATGAAAATTTACGTATGTTTGAACAATATATTAATTTATGGACAGAAATCTTGTGACTTGTACCTAAGGCACTTGCTTCCAAACTTGTCTCAAATCAGTACCCAACTCACCCATTCTCCACCTGTAATTAAATAATAGTGTATGCAGATGGATTTTTAAACAGGACTTTTAACATGTTTACAATATTCTAATGTAGGGGGAGTTAAAACTTAAGGATTTTGATATAGTAAAAGAGGCTGGAGGTGCTGGTGAGTCTGTTGTAAATAGTTAGACAAGTAACACACTCAAAATTCAACTTTACTGAACTGGAAAACATACCGGAAATATTTCTCTCAACTTATTTTGCCTATCAGGCGTTGAGCTTGCATCAACTGATGTTGGCCGTATGATTTCTTTAGCAAATTGCATCATCCCTTGTAGAACTTCATGAAAACAATTACAGATAGTCTCGGTTGAATGTTGAAATCTTCTTTTAACCAAACATGAAACAAATATGAAAACAGTTATATAATTTGTCAAGCATCAGGTAGTACACATGAAACAAACATGAGCGTAATGTACAAAGAATTGGAAAGCATCTAATATGAGCAATATTATCATGATGACAATGTCAAACCCCAATCTACTAAAAGTATCATTGAAAGCAACTATTCATTAAAAACAAAAGCAAATACAATAAGTTCCACATTGCTAAACCAAACAAAAGCAAATTAGCAGACAATAATTTCCTAGACATGAATTCTAACTAGAAGATAGAAAACATCACTTAAAACACACTTGTCCGCTTTGATCTTCATCCAAGCTTGCCTATAATGATCATTTGGCTCGCAAACAATTGCAAGTGCAACATCGTACAGCTGGTTATCTTCGTCCCACCCAATCAGGTCCAACCTCTTGAGGCAATCATCAAATGTAGGGGGTTCAAGTTTTTCAGTCACCATGTCTAGGCTAAGCATGAACTTAAAAGTGCCATATATCAATAGAACTCTTCATCGTCAACGACTTTGATGTTCGGTGGAACGACAAAACCTTCATCTTCCAAACGGGAGAGAACCTCTAAACACCCCTTGCCAAGTTTAAGTTTAAGCTGGTGGCAGTTGACATGGCGAAGTAGTGTGATATGTATTTCAAGCGCATCTTGTTCCTCATATTCGGAGACAAAAGGGATGAAAAAATCGTATTCGAGGACATGGTAAGAGAACTTAGCTTCGACTAAGGATGACACATTTTCTAAGTGAAGAGAGCATAAGGTCAAAGCTCCATCAACTGTTAATGAAAATATATAAGGAGCATTTAGATCTACATATGAATAAACAAGCCTTTTGCGTCCAGATATGACAAAGTTTTTAACACTCTTTGAAGTAATATCTATCCTGGAAAAGCCATAACAGTCGTTCAACTCGAATGTTTCAAGACGAGGAGTTCCGGATAATATAATTTCAAGAGAATGGTCATCTAAATCCGATTTCTTTGAAAGAGACAAAGACTTAAGGTTTATCCATGTGAAGAGACCGGTTGTAGGATTAACAAAGTCGCAGGATAATTTAAGATTGGTGAGAGATGAGTTGACGAAAAGGGAGTCATCTAACACAATCTGATGACCCCTCTCTACATGATTAAGATCATGCCATAATGATATGTCAACGTCTTTGACGTTACGATCAAGAACATAACGAAGCCATTTATTGACTAGCGATTGAAAGCTAGAATCATAACTGGCATGGAGATGGAATTTGTTGAGATTAAGCAGGCGAGATTGAGTCATGGTTTTATCCACGAATGAAAAGAAATCGCGGCGAGATTCATTATCGCTTATTATAAATATAAAGTTGGGAAGTAAAGTCCAGAGATGTACCCATCGTTTGGAGAGACAAGATGTTCGAATGGCCTCCTTTGTGGTTGGTAAAGGAAACAGGAATTTGAGGATTAAACAATCTGGTAACTCACTGATTCGATCTTCGTTTGCTAACATAATATCCATGTTGCAAAGACAATTTCTGAAATCAAATCCAAGATATGAAAATCAGATTC
The DNA here is from genome assembly GCA_021014915.2 of Artemisia tridentata subsp. tridentata. NCBI lineage: Eukaryota > Viridiplantae > Streptophyta > Magnoliopsida > Asterales > Asteraceae > Artemisia > Artemisia tridentata. The sequence goes on from CP139506.1 coordinate 382,677,861, forward strand.
TGAGATGAATTTTGTTGGCAGATCTTATATTTATATTGGTGTTGGGTCGGTTACGTGGAAAGCCCATACACAACAATGGGCCGTCAATTACAATAGATATAAATCATTCTCAAAAGAGTTAATTTCAAAAGTGGTCCATGTGGTCTGTCAGGTTTAACGCTTTTAGTCCTTATACTTTTTTTTAACGGATTCTCTCCCACCCCATAACGGGTTTGGTCCCTTGACCAATTTTTCTATTAGTTTGACTGTTTAAAAGGCTTAAATGACGAGAATACCCTCATCTTCAACCTCATTTATCTTCAACCCCATTTTCTCCAACACTACCATTAATTCCGGCTACCCTTAACTTTCCCGAATACCATCCTAATATTAACATTCACCACAATTTACGACATCCATTGATAATGCTTTGTAACAAATCCAAACACCTCTTTTACCAATATTTGTATATCTATTAAATTGAAAAACCTTTAATTTACAAAAACCATACCATCTCCATGACTCCATATTCAAACACCATAAAATCTCAATAATCAAACGCCACTACAAAAAATCATATGCTAAAAACAAGAAATTGTAATGGTTGGTGTGCATGGTAGATCCGATCTCAAATCTGGTAGGTGTTGACGGATTCCTTCTTATTTTCACCAATCCAAGCAATGTTATTTTTGGATCTAAACATCAATAATCACAGCCCCATCATTTTTACAGATCCAAAAATGGTGACCGGTGGCGTTTTCGCCCAAAAAAACCCAGATCTGGGTGGCGATGTTGGGGTGGTAACGAGTTTCGGGGTGGTAGTGTATGGGTGGTGGTTTTGCGGCGGTGATGACTGATATTTTTAGGTGATAATGGGTGTTGTGACTTGAGATGGTGGTGTGTGGTGGTTGTTATGAAAAATTGAAAATTATAGAGAGAGGAGTAAGAACAAAGATGAGAGAGAAAATAGAGTGAAAAAGATAAAGATGATATAGTGGGAGATAGGTTAGTGATTTGAGTGTTATATGTGGGTTAGTTGTTGGTTTATAAATATAAATAATTTTATAAGAGTATAATATAAAAATGACATAATTACCCTTCTATTTGACTGTAACTTTATTGAGTTAACGGTCAAATTAACTAAGTTAGTAGTCAAGGGACCAAACCCGTTATGGGTCGCAACCACAGGGAGATGATCCATAAAAAAAAGTATAGAGATTAAAAGCGTTAAACTCGATAGACCATATGGACCATTTTTGAAATTAACTCTTCTCAAAATTATTCTTTCTTTCAATTGAAAAAGAAAAATATGATTTTTTATCTTAAACAAAAGAGTTAATTTCATAAATGGTCCCTGTGGTCTATCGGGTTTTACGGGTTTAGTCCCTAAACTTTTTTCTAATAGATCCAGTCCCTGTGGTTGCGACCCATAATGGTTTTGGTCCCTGAGACTAACTATCGTTACTTTTTTCCGTTAGTCCTTTATACTAACATTTGCACCGTTAGTCCTTTAACGATCGTTTGCAACAAACATTTGCACCGTTAGTCTTTTATACTAACGACCGTTTATATTTAACAAAAAATTTGTTTAATTGGTTTTCTTATAATTTTTTTTTAAATATCTTTAAAATTTATACACGTTTTCATATACGCATTTTTATACACACATTTTATTACACGTTTTTATATACATGTTTTTATATCCACATTTTTATACACATTTTTTTATACACATTTTTATACACACGTTTTTATACACATGTTTTTAAACACACATTTTTATACACGGTTTTATACACATATTTTTATACGAACATTTTTATACACGTTTTTATACACACATTTTTATACACATGTTTTTATACACATGTTTTTATACATACGTTTTTATACACATATTTATACACACATTTTTATACACGTTTTTATAGACACATTTATACACACATTATATACACATTTTTATACACACATTTTTATACACGTTTTTATACACACATTATATACACATTTTTATACACGTTTTTATACACACATTTTTATACACGTTTTTATACACATATTTTTCTACACGTTTTTATACACAGGTTTAGACCTTATTTGGCCTAATGACATAGTCTCACAACCCACCCACTTGTGACATAAGTTGTGGTCAAAAGTGAGTTGAGAAGGGTTGGTCGAAATGTCTTTGGTCCAAGCTTAGGATTGCTTTAGTTTAGTTTCAGTCGAACCCCAATGGGGTGAAGTCTTGCTCAGTTCGACTTAAACCCGCAATGGGTGTCAAGTTCAAATCTTTCATCGAAACCCAAAGGTGTGATCTTGGTTGTCCAAGTTCTCGGCCAAAACACAAAGGAGTGTTAAGTATATCCTTACTTGTTCTAATGCCGATTCTCACATCCATATTCGGTCAATCATGTCGAGAATGAGGATGTTTTGTTGTCAAACCACAAGCCCTCACATAACACTTGAAACTATCAAGTTGAGAAGTCGAGTAGTACTCGACCTCGATGTGAAGTATAGCTTGGCATTACAAGTCCTTGAAGTCGAATGTATGCTTTCCAAATTTCAGTAAACACACAAAGTCCACTTGGACTTGTGTGTGCATTCGTATAGCACCAGGAACCCAACCCATCCCATTTAAAAGTCCAACCCAATTAACACTTGTAAACTCAGCCCGTGTAAAGTGCTAAACTCATGTCTGTTCCTAGCCCACCAGGCCCAATGTGGTGCCTGGTGTATCCAGTCCGGCCAAGTGTTAGTTCCCCCTCCTTTGACTTAGTTGGGCCGCAGTCCAACAGGAGTGAATCATATAAAAGTTGTAATGTGTATGTATATATAATGCCGAGTGCCAATATACTTAAAAGCCGAGCGCACAAAATTTTATATCGTAATCATTGTATAAAACATGTGTTGTTATAATCTTAAAACCAATCTACTTTACAATTTGATCTCGACTATAAATTGTCACCTAACATCTTCGTACACTCATATGTAATTGTAAAACGTTAACCTTTTGACACAAACAAAGTGAACATTGATATATATATATATATATATATATATATATATATATATATATATATATATATATATATATATATATATATATATATATATATATATATACACATGTCGCCAATATATAAGCTTTTTATACAAATGACCATCTAATTCTATCAATTATAAAAGGAAACACATATAAAGATTTACACGTTTTACCACCTATTATAAACATTGATTTGAACTTAAACAAGTAAACATCTATTTAAATTATGTCGTTTACAAAATTTAGAAAATGTAATTATAGGAAAACTTTACTTGAACTTTTATAGCAAATTTTAGAATCAAATGTTTTCTAAACATATAATCGTGAAACCAACTTACGAACACGAGTCATAACCAATTTTTACTAAATAGATGAACTTATTCTATTTTATTTAACTGGATAAACAAAACATTTATTGTACAACCGTTATACATTATTTTCTCGAGTCATTAAACAATTAAATACTAATCATCATTTACACGTAATCATTCCCTACATTTCAAAACATATATAACTAATTATATACAACTAAACTACACATCCTTAATATGCCATATCTCGACAACATCTATTCTTGCTCTTAATTCATTCATTTCATCGTCCTTCAACTTCCGTCAATCAAAAACCCTATAAGTCTCCAATGTCTTCATTGTCGTACATTTAAGCACTTCTTAGAGCCAATACCTACAAATACTTAGAAACCTATTCTTAAACTCATTTGCTTCCACACAAGCGACAACAACATAAACACTTTAAAACATTTGAATTAAATTCTGTAGAAACTTAATTTAGTGTTTGAACTAAAACATGACTTATTAATCTAGGTTGCGTGTTGGTGCCGTACACTCTCTAAATTCACAGCATTCACTGTTCAGACTATTAAGGTGAGTTTATAGCACCACTTTATTTATACTTATTTTACAATTATGGGGTGAGAAACATGCAAATTGTTTTATGGACCACATTACTACTAAGTTTTTCTCAAAACTATTGCGTAGTTAGCCTAAGCCCTAGAACCCACTATCATGCCCATTTTCATGAGCCGTTAGTTCCCTTTAGGAAGCGCGATTGCTAGAAATAGATCTATTGGGGTGACTCCCCCGTTCGGTTGGCCAGACGGGTCAATGCGAGCGTATAGCAAGTCGGACTACGAGTGTATTGGGTTAAACACTCGCTAAGGGCCCCTTGACTATTATTTATGTGCTATAGATTAGCGCACTAAACTGTCGAGCCTCGGTTGCATGAACTTAGAGCTAGCGCAATAGACTATATTGTATGACATCATATGTGTTGTAATGATCTCACACAAAACTATTGGTCCAAATTTATTATTTACTGCTTTAATTTAAACCTATGAACTCACCACCTTTTTGCTGACTTTTAGCATGTTTTTCTCATGTGTGTGATACGCGCTAAACTATCAACTAATATTGACCAGGTGAATGGTCAACACGAGTCAAACAATCTAGGGCACGATCTCCCTGGAGTATAGTGTTTTCCCGGGTCGTTATATCCTAGCGAAGCGTGAAATTGTGTTTAAAACGGCTTGTGATCAAGTGTTAATGAAAAAGGGGATATTTGAGATTTTGCTTTTTTTAACAATTCTAAATAACAAATTAAAAACAAATATTCACAATAAAATTAAACGCGAATTAAATTAAGAAAACGCGTAACAGGAAAATCTAAAATGGGACAAAAACTGAAATATATGAAATTTAAAACCTAAAAATGTAAAATTACTTAAAACTTATTTAAAAACTTAAATTATAATTTTTTAACTTTTTATCTAATTATTATTAATTATTTATTTAATTAATTACTTATTAAACTATTTAAATTTATAAAAAATACTAAATGAACAAGGAAAATTCTAAAACTTTTTCTAAAAATATTATTAAGTAAAAAGAAGCTAAGAAAATTATAAAAATGAAAATTACTTAATTGAAATTTTAAAAAGATAAATTCTATTAAATAGAAGCTATCACTATATTTCTATTTTTGATTTTCTTAAGGTCTAATAATATAATTATATTTTTCCTAGATTAAAAATGACAAAAGAAAATTATGAAAATTAGATTTATATTTTTCTGATTATTATTCTATTTATTATGATTTAATTACTAATAGAAACTAATAAAAAAGATTAAAAATATTAAAACTATTCAGAAAATTATGAAACTTTACAGATAATTCTAAAATATAAATTAAAAGATAGGAAAAATAAAATGAAAAGTTATCTAAGCTTAATAGGCAGATTTGGGCAGATAAGCAGTTTGCAATAAGCCCAAAAATAAGCAAATAAGCACAAAAGTTAACCAAATGCTTAGAACAAGTTTAATATACTAATTTAAGCACAAAAAAACTTAAATATAAGAGATTATCCCACAGATTAAACAATTGGACACCTAATCAGTTGCAAAGTTTCAACAGAAATTTCAGAAAAATGCCAAATTGCAAGGCAATTTAAGCAGTCTAATAAGCTACTGAGATGCAATCTTAGGGGGGCAAAATTAAGCTAGTAGTGTGGGCTATTGAAAAACACAAAAATCAGGGCTTGAGCTTATGTGGATAAGCCACAAAGTGGGTGAGATCAGCAGCTCAGGCAACTCAGTATACACTGAGTTGCTGTGCAGAGTTTGTGCAGAAGAGCACAAGCCAAATGGCTTTAATCCACTTCTTTTGGCTACTCTAAGTGGTTCACAAATGACTCAGAAAAGTCAAGAAAAAGGCCAAATAGAGCTTGTAGCTTAATATGGCTTAAATGGACTTTTCCTAGGCTAAAATTCCCACAGGGTATGCAAAATGGCTAATTCTATCTAAATGGCCAATCCAAACTTGTAAACAGCTTATATTGACCAAAATAAGCTTGAAAAAAGTTGAACAATAGGTCAATCTACAGTAACACTATGATTTGACCTAGTTTGACTACTAAACCAAACAACCCTTAATATGGTGTCTGTGGTGAATTTTCAAAAGAAACACATAATTTGACTAATGATTACTGACTTTTACTTAGTAACTAACTTAATATAACTCTATTAAGCAACTTTTAATAAGAATTTAAGCACTACAATAAGCTACACCCTAAATGGCTATTTTTGGCTTATGTGACTGATTTTAAGAGAAACAAAGAACAAGGCTATGTCTAACTGATTATACTAATGAAATACTCTTAGAAACTAATAAAAAGCATGAATCAACAATAATAAGCTACTATTAAGCAGTAGTACAGTAAAGTGCAAAGTTAATGAAATTTAGCAAAAATGCTTACAACTGCTATTGATAATGGAACAAAGAACAAAGAACCAATCTAGCTTGTCAAAAACAAGCTAGAAACCCAAGAAAGGCTTCCTGAATAGCTTATCCACCAAGAATCAGCTTATTAGCTTCTCAGGTTGACTTTTGTTGACTTTCTCATTTCTTGGACTTGGAACAGGTTTAATCTTAAATAAACTTACAACAAGCTATGTAAAGCTTATATAAGCTTATATAAATAGCTGAGAAGCTATTTCAATACTACTTATTTATATTTGATTTCTCAGTACAACATAGAAAACTAGAATTATTATTAACTACTGAATTTAGACAAAGAACAACATCAAACACACTAAAATTAACTTGTATTGATGATTGAAACTTGAGATTACAAATTATCACTACTGGAAATTAAAATACGATTTATGCTAATTTTACCTACTTGCCAATTAAGGCTACAAAAGCTATCTATTTATACATAATTAAAGTGGGATATCCTTTGTCGACATCACTGATCACTTCCACACCCTTGGATTGCTTCCAATTAATCTGAGCCACTCTTTTGGATTTTGGCGCCAAAAACTATGGTAGTGGATTTGAGCAGGTATTTCTCAATTAATGCATTTTGGGTGATTGTGGAGGTGGAGGGGATAAAGGAGATAGTAGGTAGTGAGCTGGGGGTGATGGGATGGTGAAACCATGGGCTATGGTGGTGGTTTTGGTTTTGGCGGGGTTGTGAGGAAGGGGATAGGTTTGACTGAGGTCAAACCTGGTATTAAATACCAGGCCGGGTCAAAGGTTTAGGGGATTGGGCTTGGGTATTTAATTATTGGGTTGGGCTGGGTTTAGTAATAAGGGTGTTGGGTTTTTATTAATAAGGGTCCGGTTGGTTTGTATTTAAATCACAAGGACCAATCTTGTAATTTCTGCATAGTTGAGGGGCTGAGTTGTAAATTTCCAAAAGTTATCAAAAAGGACCAATCTTGTCAAGTGTGAATAGAACAAGGGTTACATTTGATAATTTTCCAATTTTAAAACCCAGGGACTATTTTTGACATTTTTCAAACTTGGGGGACCAAAGTTGTAATTTTGCAAACTTGAACCTTAAAGGACTAATCTTGACAACTTATGAATCCCCAAGGACCTTTGATGATATTTAACATGTTTTGAATAACCAGGGACTAGTTTTGCCAATTTATGAAAGTTTAGGGACTGAAAATGACAATTATGCAAACTTTGTTCGTTTTTCACTTGTTTTCAATCTTTTTGTTCCTGAATCAAATAAAAACACATTTTATGATATTTTCTGTATTATTTGACTTTTCAGAGTGTTTTTTTGGCTGTTTATGTGGTTTAAATGGGAACAAAATGATGAGTATTTAGACACTCATCAATCCCCCACACTAAACTATTGCTAGTCCCTAGCAATCATTTATGAAGATTTAATGGATTTTATCTCTTTACCAAAAGCCATTACTTCTGGAGTAGCCAATGTTTTAGTATGTAATACTTTGGTACAATGATAACCAAATGATTTTGAGCAAATCATCAGCTGTCAACGGTTTTGATTTGTCTTTACCAAAAGCCGTTTGCTTCTGGACTAGCCAACTCTTAGATAAATTACAACTATTATCTTTGGTGAGCTGATTACCAATATGGAATTTCACTGTCTTTACCACAAGCCATAACCTTGCGGGCTAGCCAACTCTTCACTTATAAAGATATGGTGAGTCGAATACCATACAATTTTCGGCAAATTGTAAGCCATCAACGGATTTGAGATATCTTTACCAAGAGCCGTTTGCTCTCGGATTAGCCAATCCTTATGTGGGTTAGACATGGCGGACTGATAACCATTTATTGAGTTCTAAGTGAGAAAAAATTTTAAAATTTTGGCTAAAATGGGGGTACTAGATGGTACATTTGGTCAAATTCGCAAGAATTCCCCCCCCCCCCCCCCACACTTAGAACTGAATATTGCCCTCAATATTCAAAGAACCGGTTGTTAAACCAACACTTAGAACGTGAAAGGGAAATACTAAAAGCCATTTTTTTTATATACACACATTTTTTTTTCACACTACTTGATACTGTACAACATGTGGGGCATCTCCCCCACACTAGGTGGTAGAATAGAGAAAGAAAACAGAGACACGGGTGAAAACCCATGTGGTGAGCTAATATTTTTGTTCACCGAGTCACTTAGCTCGACTCGACCCCGCATTCCTTGATTCATGGGGAAGCAAGTGGAAGAAACCATCATCATCGGACTTTCATTCAAATTGTTTTGATAACCAATTGAACATAAGAAAGTTCCACACCGATGAGATAAATCCGGCATTTAAACCAATGTTAGATGGACAATGCCGGGGTCAAAGGTAATATCCTCACTCCCGAATGAGTGAAAGATAGGGGAAATCACCGGGTAGGTGAAAGGAAGAAGAGAGATCTGAATAGCAATTAGGATAAGAATTTCCTCCTCAAGAATTGCATATTTAAGAGGAAGAGGCAATTCCTTAAACTTGATCTCAGGAAATTTATCAGTTTCCTCATTATGAAGTTGTTTTGGTGGAAGAGGGGAAGATGAGTCTTCGTTTAACAAATTTTCTAGAAAAAGGATATCCCCCTCAGGATCAAGATAGTTATCATCAACCTCATGCGGAAGTGAACTATCTAGAGCAAGAAAAGCATCGACCTCATCCCAACAGGGATCACTTCCCTCAACCGAAGTGAGAGAAGGGGAAGAGTCGGCTATGATAAGTTGAGAAGATGTGGTGGGTTCCCCACTCACAGAATTATGAAAAGAACCAAGATTTTCTTGAGAGTACTCCTTTGAAGTAATGTCAATGACATCGATTCGGTTTACCGAAGCAGAATCAAAATTTGAGGAGTACCTCGACGTTTGATCATGGTTAAAGGTAACAGCTTCATTACCCACACGCAAGGTGATCTCATGCTTAAATACATCAATAAGAGTATGGCCCGTTTTTAGGAATCCTCTTCCAAGAATTAGAGGAACCTTTTGATCTGTGTCGAAGTCAACAACCACAAAGTCAGCTGGAAAGTGGAACTTTCCTAATTTCACAAATACATCTTCGGCAATGCCGCAGGGATGAGATATGGTTCGGTCTGCAAGCTCAAGAGTCATGCAGGTAGGAGTAAGAGCTGGAAGAGAAAGTTTCTTCCATACTGAATGAGGCATCAGGTTGATGCTTGCACCTAGATCTGCTAAGGCATAACATTCAACCATTCCCGGAAATACACAAGGTAGTAGAAACTTTCCAGGATCTCCAAGCTTCTCTGGAAGCTTTTTCAAGATAACCGCTGAGCAGTTCTCATTTAATGGAGTTTTAGCCATTTCAATCAGCTTTTCCTTGTTGCTTAACAAGTGTTTGATTGTTGATGCAAACTTGGGCATCAGAATGATAGCATCCGCAAAACTTATGTCAAAATGTAATTCTTTAAAGATTTGAAAGAATTTGTCCATTTGTTGACTAGCCTTCTCACGGAGCTTTTGCTCATTTAAGCGCGATGGGTAAGGAATATAAGGTTTGGATTTTTGGGCAATGACTTCAGGAGTCTCTACAGATTCAAAAACAACTCCTGGTTTGGATTTCTTTTTCTGGACAATCGGAGGCTGGACATGTGCTGTACTTGGTGGGCTTGAAATTTGCACTTTGTCCGTTGTATCCTCTGTCTCTTTCTCCATTTCAAACAACGGAGGAGGAATAGGACCAGCGGGTCCCTCATAAGCAGCACCACTCCGAGTGGTGATAGCTTTGACGAAAGTGGTATCTTCATCATCATCACTGTCATCAAGTACACTGACAGGAACATCATTGAGCATTTCGGAATAATATCTGGCTGATCTTTGCTCACTAAGTTTGTTTGACAAACTTTTAACCGTAAATCGTGAAAGAGTAGGATCGATTCTTGACGGTTGAGGAGCAATTGTGGGTGTAGATTTTTGGATGACCGAGGGTTGGACGTATTTAGCACTTCCATTATTAGTGGGAAGTACTGGGTCCTTTTTCACCTTGAGTTCAACATGAGCTTTACCACTACGTGTAGTGACAGCTTTGAGTTCACCCCTTGGGTTGACAACAGTGTTACTTGGGAGACCTCCCGAGGTAGAAGGTAGATCAGTTAATGATTTTTTTATGTCATTTATTTGGGTAACCAACAACTGGTTTGTCTGATATTGAGTTCTATTTGTCTCCTCTTGAGATTTTATGAATTGCCTAAGCAACTCATCTGAGGATGTCTGATTATGGTTTTGGACATTCCATGGTTTTTGGTTATGATTACCCTGATTCTGACCTCGGTTCTGATTGAAATTTTGAGAATTGTTGAAATTTTGTCCCTGATTTTGAACAAAGCGATTTTGATTATTTTGATTTGGCACGGGTGGAAAACCAGGTGGGACCATAGCATTCGGTGCTCGGTACTGAGTCTCAGTATGCGGACGGTATTGATTTTGGTTTACTGCAGCTACGGGAGCTGGGTAAAGAGAAGCATCGGTTGCTTGACAATCATAATACGCATGTGGGCCACCACAAGTTTCACACACTTTGTTTATTGCTTTGATTTGTTCTGGTTTATGAATTTCACTCTTCATTTCTTTTATTTCCCTCATCATGCAACGCATTGTGTCCGTTAGAGCGGCTAACTCAGGTGAGTTACCGGATGAAGAAGCAGGAGTGACAGGAACAATCACTTTGTTTCGAGAAATAGGAACTTTTGATTTATTTTCACAAATTTCAACCACCTCTCTAGGTCGACGATTCAAGATATTGCCACCGGCGGCTGCGTTAAGTGCATCTTGATCGATTTGGGTTAACCCATTATAAAACGTATTTATCTGTTGTAACTCCGTAAAATCGTGATGCGGGCATTTTCTTAGGAGATCTTTAAATCTCTCCCATGCCTCTCCGAAATTTTCATCGAAACCTTGACGAAATCCAGCAATTTCATTTTTTAAATTAGTCGTCTTTGATGGAGGGAAGAAATAATTGACAAACTTCTGCACTAGATCTTCCCAAGTTTCAATGAATCGAGGGGGTTCTTTATCCAGCCAAATTCGGGCTGCCCCTTCGAGTGAGAATGGAAATAGCATCAATTTGATAACTGTTTGCGGCACATTCTTGTAATTGATTGTAGAGGTCAGTTTGTTGAACCAACGAATGTGTGCATATGGATCTTCTCGTTCAAACCCGTGGAATTGGTTGGTAGAAACGAGCTGAATCAAATGTGTTTTCAGTTCAAAATGATCAGAATCGATGGGTGGTAAAACGATGGCATCTCCGTAACCCTCGGTGGGTGCCCGGAGCATTTCCGCCATTGTGCGATTGTCTGCCATATTATCAGTGGGATCAGTACGAATCTCGGGTTCGACTATTTGGGCAGCACGTCTACGATTACGTCTTCTCGGAATATTTACGAGTTCACGTAAAGGGCTTGATGACGTGGAAGAACGAGTGCGCATGCACTAAGTAAAATATTATAATTAAATCAAGAATGAATCAAAACACAAGTGAACTTAAACCAATAATCAACAAGCGTACGGTAGCTCTCTAAAAGATAAACGCACAGAGTGGCGGAGAAGCAAAGGTGGGCAATTAATGCTCCTTAAAAACCCGCTTCTTTCAGTCCGACAATTTAATGTCAGACTATCCTTAAACCTCCGTTATAGTTTGTTTATCAATTAAAGGTGAGCCGATATTCGCAAGTGATACAAAGGCAAGTTTTAAATCTGATGTTTGGGAACTTATTATGGTCGTACCCCCAGTTAGGTAGTACTCTGTCTTGGTTCTCGATGGTAATATTTTTATTGTTATTTATTAAAGAAAACGGAAAATATTTTTGGGTTTTTTATTTTTTATATGATAATATATATAGAAAAGAAAAGAAAAATATTTTTGTTTTTTATATGGTTTTTGGGAAATAGGAATACGATATTTTTGGTACTCGATCCGTTAAACGAATTAACTTCACGAGCGTTTTGCTTTATATATGATGAATATACAAGAGATAGAAGATATACACAGATTGGGTTTCAAAAACACGATACTGCAAAACGTTTAAAACACGCAACACACCTCCCCGGCAGCGGCGCCAAAATTTGATACGCGCTAAACAGTCAACTAATATTGACCAGGTGAATGGTCAACACGAGTCAAACAATCTAGGGCACGATCTCCCTGGAGTATAGTGTTTTCCCGGGTCGTTATATCCCAGCGAAGCGTGAAATTGTGTTTAAAACGGCTTGTGATCAAGTGTTAATGAAAAAGGGGATATTTGAGATTTTGCTTTTTTTAACAATTCTAAATAACAAATTAAAAACAAATATACACAATAAAATTAAACGCGAATTAAATTAAGAAAACGCGTAACAGGAAAATCTAAAATGGGACAAAAACTGAAATATATGAAATTTAAAACCTAAAAATGTAAAATTACTTAAAACTTATTTAAAAACTTAAATTATAATTTTTTAACTTTTTATCTAATTATTATTAATTATTTATTTATTTAATTACTTATTAAAATATTTAAATTTATAAAAAATACTAAATGAACAAGGAAAATTCTAAAACTTTTTATAAAAATATTATTAAGTAAAAAGAAGCTAATAAAATTATAAAAATGGAAATTCCTTAATTGAAATTTTAAAAAGATAAATTCTATTAAATAGAAGCTATCACTATATTTATATTTTTGATTTTCTTAAGGTCTAATAATATAATTATATTTTTCCTAGATTAAAAATGACAAAAGAAAATTATGAAAATTAGATTTATATTTTTCTGATTATTATTCTATTTATTATGATTTAATTACTAATATAAATTAATAAAAAAGATTAAAAATATTAAAACTATTCAGAAAATTATGAAACTTTACAGATAATTCTAAAATATAAATTAAAAGATAGGAAAAATAAAATGAAAAGTTATCTAAGCTTAATAGGCTGATTTGGACAGATAAGCAGTTTGCAATAAGCCCAAAAATAAGCAAATAAGCACAAAAGTTAACCAAATGCTTAGAACAAGTTTAATATACTAATTTAAGCACAAAACAACTTAAATATAAGAGATTATCCCACAGATTAAACAATTGGACACCTAATCAGTTGCAAAGTTTCAACAGAAATTTCAGAAAAATGCCAAATTGCAAGGCAATTTAAGCAGTCTAATAAGCTACTGAGATGCAATCTTAGGGGGGCAAAAGTAAGCTAGTAGTGTGGGCTATTGAAAAACACAAAAATCAGGGCTTGAGCTTATGTGGATAAGCCACAAAGTGGGTGAGATCAGCAGCTCAGGCAACTCAGTATACACTGAGTTGCTGTGCAGAGTTTGCGCAGAAGAGCACAAGCCAAATGGCTTTAATCCACTTCTTTTGGCTACTCTAAGTGGTTCACAAATGACTCAGAAAAGTCAAGAAAAAGGCCAAATAGAGCTTGTAGCTTAATATGGCTTAAATGGACTTTTCCTAGGCTAAAATTCCCACAGGGTATGCAAAATGGCTAATTCTATCTAAATGGCCAATCCAAACTTGTAAACAGCTTATATTGACCAAAATAAGCTTGAAAAAAGTTGAACAATAGGTCAATCTACAGTAACACTATGATTTGACCTAGTTTGACTACTAAACCAATCAACCCTTAATATGGTGTCTGTGGTGAATTTTCAAAAGAAACACATAATTTGACTAATGATTACTGACTTTTACTTAGTAACTAACTTAATATAACTCTATTAAGCAACTTTTAATAAGAATTTAAGCACTACAATAAGCTACACCCTAAATGGCTATTTTTGGCTTATGTGACTGATTTTAAGAGAAACAAAGAACAAGGCTATGTCTAACTGATTATACTAATGAAATACTCTTAGAAACTAATAAAAAGCATGAATCAACAATAATAAGCTACTATTAAGCAGTAGTACAGTAAAGTGCAAAGTTAATGAAATTTAGCAAAAATGCTTACAACTGCTATTGATAATGGAACAAAGAACAAAGAACCAATCTAGCTTGTCAAAAACAAGCTAGAAACCCAAGAAAGGCTTCCTGAATAGCTTATCCACCAAGAATCAGCTTATTAGCTTCTCAGGTTGACTTTTGTTGACTTTCTCATTTCTTGGACTTGGAACAGGTTTAATCTTAAATAAACTTACAACAAGCTATGTAAAGCTTATATAAGCTTATATAAATAGCTGAGAAGCTATTTCAATACTACTTATTTATATTTGATTTCTCAGTACAACATAGAAAACTAGAATTATTATTAACTACTGAATTTAGACAAAGAACAACATCAAACACACTAAAATTAACTTGTATTGATGATTGAAACTTGAGATTACAAATTATCACTACTGGAAATTAAAATACGATTTATGCTAATTTTACCTACTTGCCAATTAAGGCTACAAAAGCTATCTATTTATACATAATTAAAGTGGGATATCCTTTGTCGACATCACTGATCACTTCCACACCCTTGGATTGCTTCCAATTAATCTGAGCCACTCTTTTGGATTTTGGCGCCAAAAACTATGGTAGTGGATTTGAGCAGGTATTTCTCAATTAATGCATTTTGGGTGATTGTGGAGGTGGAGGGGATAAAGGAGATAGTAGGTAGTGAGCTGGGGGTGATGGGATGGTGAAACCATGGGCTATGGTGGTGGTTTTGGTTTTGGCGGGGTTGTGAGGAAGGGGATAGGTTTGACTGAGGTCAAACCTGGTATTAAATACCAGGCCGGGTCAAAGGTTTAGGGGATTGGGCTTGGGTATTTAATTATTGGGTTGGGCTGGGTTTAGTAATAAGGGTGTTGGGTTTTTATTAATAAGGGTCCGGTTGGTTTGTATTTAAATCACAAGGACCATTCTTGTAATTTCTGCATAGTTGAGGGGCTGAGTTGTAAATTTCCAAAAGTTATCAAAAAGGACCAATCTTGACAAGTATGAATAGAACAAGGGTTACATTTGATAATTTTCCAATTTTAAAACCCAGGGACTATTTTTGACATTTTTCAAACTTGGGGGACCAAAGTTGTAATTTTGCAAACTTGAACCTTAAAGGACTAATCTTGACAACTTATGAATCCCCAAGGACCTTTGATGATATTTAACATGTTTTGAATAACCAGGGACTAGTTTTGCCAATTTATGAAAGTTTAGGGACTGAAAATGACAATTATGCAAACTTTGTTCGTTTTTCACTTGTTTTCAATCTTTTTGTTCCTGAATCAAATAAAAACACATTTTATGATATTTTCTGTATTATTTGACTTTTCAGAGTGTTTTTTTGGCTGTTTATGTGGTTTAAATGGGAACAAAATGATGAGTATTTAGACACTCATCAGTGTGTAATTTGACTGATTATGGCAAGGTTTCGGCAAGGCAAGGGTCATAGCCCTTTTTCAGAAATATTGGCAGACATAACTAAGACTTGTTTTTATGTGGGACCACTGAAACTAATGGGTCTATTTTTCTAAACAATGAATCATCTTTTGTAAACTCTAAATATTGATTTGATATATTTAAAAACGGGGTATGTATTCCGTTCTTTGTTTACCTTGTGTTGTGATTTCCAATTTACAATTAGCACCCCCATGTTCCGTATGCTTCCGCGACTGTTAAATTTTGGGGGTGTTACGCATAAATAAATGAAGTAATAAATTAACTTGAAATTACTATTGAAACCAAATGGTGGTGTTCACAATTACTTTAGTTATACATATTTATATCTTCTTATAAACATGAAGTCTTTTAACTGTTACAAGACTTATAATAAAGTAAGACGTTAACTTGTTATATTTTTAAACAAGAAGACATTGAGTTGATTAATGATTTATAACGTATAGTGAGAATATATAACAGTTTATGTTTTATTGAAACATGGACATGAAGTGACTTGGTGACCAAGTACTTGTGTTATAAAGCATGCAACTGGCTTGGGAATTCTATTATACCATTAAGCTGACTTAGTTGAAAAATAGATAAGCCAAATGTGTATATGTTTATCTTACATATTGTTAGATTGTCTCACAATATTAGTTCTAATGAAGTACCACAAGTTTGTGGTGTATTCAGTTAGGAGAATCAAACTTTATTGGTATTGTTTGATTAAAGATAACTATAACTTCTTTTCTTCCAAAAGTTATCAAGGTTAAGAATATTGAGTATGGATTGAACATACTTAATAAGACTCCAACCTAGAAGATTAATAAGACACCATTATATTATGGAATATGATGAATCACATTAAGTCTTAAAATTGAAGTTCTGAATTTGTTAAACAACTTATGAAGTAGGATATTAACAAAATAATGTAAGAAAATGTCAATGTGTATTTGTAATGTCCCAAAAGAGAACAATTTAGTGTTGCTCTACTCGCTAAGTATTTATAGATAGTCTACAAATTACAAAAGGTAAGTGGGAGTTTTATCTTAAAGGGATAAAATTACAAGATACATAATCTTCTAAAACATACTAGTGAATATCATGACGAGGCTAGACATGTAAATGTTAAACCTCAAGGTGATGGAATTCTCATTCATAAATCCGCAAGGATATCTCAGATATTTGATTAATATGCTGAGAATTATGAGTAACAGGATTATGGTAAACCTGATGATCATTATGATGCATTACCAAATATTGAATTGGGTAAATTACTCACTCTATGAATGAAAAGATGCTGTCCATCAGGATAATCAATTTTGGAAATTTGGTTTATCTTGAACCCTATAGTTAGACTAGAGAATGAAAATGAGTTTCTTCAAGAGATGGAAAACCCTATAGTGGTTTAAATCTTTATGTAGAAATCATATGGACAATATTGTACACATATTTAATGCATGTCTTATGACAAGATTATTGAACACACTTAAGTAATTAACTGTGATTGAATATTCTTTCACAGGCATATTAAATATATTAAGATAATAATTGTCATACCTATTTTCATTAATATGAAAAATGACAATGGAATATCAAAACTCTTTCTTGAGTGATTAGTTAAGCGAGGATGGTAAGTAATCGAAAGGATTTTTGAATTCATAATAATCTTTGGAAGTGTACAAAGTGCAATAATTCATGAATGAATTAATGCATGCATCTAGGAGATAATTCTTATGTTTAAATATTAAATTCAAGTTTTGAATTGATAATTAAAATAAGATAATTCCTAAGTATTCCTGAAAGCTAGTGGGAGTATTATGTTTATTTTCCTGAATCATATATGTTGTATAACATATAAGAAGTAACATTCTATATAAGTTAATTGTTAAGACTTAATTTCGAATGAAACTTCACATAAAAGATTTAGGAAGAAAAACATATAACCTTGGAATATATGTTTATTATTATAAACATATGTGGTAAATAAATCTAATAGAACATGATATATCATTTAGTTAATCTAAATGGATACGAATCTTTTGGAAAGATAGAATATGAACAAAATCTAAGTATGTGTGACAAATCGTAATTCCAGGTCATTTTCCAAACTTCGAAATTTACTATTCATCATTCACTATTCATCATTTTTTAAGTCAGTTTACGACTTTGAGATGTTTTCAAAAATTTTACTATTTACGAGATACTATTCATTCCCAGAGGAAATTCACTATTCATGGTTATCATTCATCATTTCGTAAACTA
The DNA here is from genome assembly GCA_021014915.2 of Artemisia tridentata subsp. tridentata. Classification (NCBI taxonomy): domain Eukaryota; kingdom Viridiplantae; phylum Streptophyta; class Magnoliopsida; order Asterales; family Asteraceae; genus Artemisia; species Artemisia tridentata. Next base: position 382,695,811 of record CP139506.1, read on the forward strand.
GTTTTGCGGGTATTCAAATTCGCGTAACCGTTATGGTTTAGCTGCGTATTCATGAAACATCATTAAGGACACCTCATATAGACTAAAGTAGTCTATATATCATCAGTAACATCATCTGCATATTAGGTCATGCACGGGTTTACATAATTTCAGTTAACGTATGTTTATTTATTTAATAAACGTTACCACTCAGTCATTACTACGAATAATATACCCGACACTCCCGACTATGATCCTAATATATTTTCACATTCATTATAATGATATAAAAATTATATTATTAGTTTACCCGGTGTTTTGAAATCATTTACTATATTTTCCGTTAAACGCTTATAACTACGTCGGTTCGCGATATTTCAACACGACAACTATTTTAACCCCCGATTCTTGCAAGGAAAGTGATTTCATAATTTTTACAACTTCATCATATTTTATTTTGTTCCGTTAAAATTCATTTCTAGCTAACTCGGTACCCGGTAACACCTAAAACACATAATATCTATCTAAATATCACCAAAAGTCTAACTTTCACTTACACACTCTTCCTTCCTTACTCTTTTGCCCCCCCCCCCCCCCCATACCACCTTCACCACTTTGACAAAAATTCCTACTAACTCATTAATACTTGTCATAACTTGTCCCTAAAATGTCTACTTCTATTATTTCATACATACTAACATATACAAGTAACTAAATAACACATCAAGTTTTCTCTCATCTCTCCCTCTCTTTGGTGGATCGGCCAAGAACAAGGATCAAGAGGAAGTTCACCAAAAATTCCAAGATTTAGTATTTCAATCTCTATTAGTATCCTAGTTAAGGTTTCGAGATAAAAACCTCAAAGGATAATTAAGTGTTTTACTTCAAAAACTCATCAAACTTCAAGTAAGTCTCCAAGTAAACTTTTCTACTCTTACATACTTTCATTTACTATATTTTGATGTTCTAGTAGTAAATCATGCAAATGTACATATGTTATATACCACTTAATGTTTATTTTCTCACTAAAATGGATTTAAAGATTTTTATTAGTAATCTTATGAGATCCACCATTTTTGGTGAAGATTAGGAACCCATGACACCCTAAGAAGGTGTATGGTAGGCTTAGAATAGTTGTGGTGTTGATTGGAAGTGATTTGAGCAAGCCTTGAACTAGAAAAATTGGTTTTAACAAAGTGTAAATGAGGTTCTGTCCATTTTTACAAGTTCTGGAAAACTCAGTAGGTCATGAGATATTTTGGCTTACATTTTTAGAAAATACACTTAAAAACGAAACCGTGGCCGCCGGAATGAGCAAAAACGAGCTTACGACGAGAAAGATACGTTAATTTCAATTTTAGCGACGAAAACTATTTTTCTGAAAATTTACGTGCTGTTACACGAATTTCAGCGGGTAAAACGAGGCGTTGGACGTGATCTAGACCAGCCGACATGCCAAGAATCTATTAGTTAGCTGTAATACGAAGCCGAGGATATAAAGAACGTAGAAAACGATCTTATAACGACCAAGATACGAGCGTTTGAAACCCGACAATTACAACATATTTTTATCAGCTTTTATTAAAAATAATTCTAAGTCTAAAACTGTTTTTGCGAGACACCATGTTGAGAGCCGTTTTTCTTATTGATCGAGACGCGTATGGACAAAATGACAATAATACGAATTCAAGATATTGTTACAAGGTTTCTAAAAACGCCGAGCTTATTTTCTAACGATCAAAGTACACCATTTTGTGGCTAGTTTTGCGAGGCCATTTAGTCATTTTTATAAGTTGTGAAAAATAATAAATTGCGACGTAAAGCCCTATTTTTCCAATAATTCACCAAACGGCTATCGTAGGATATCGTTACAACATATTTACACGTGAAATCTTTTACAACTTAACGAGACGTCAAAAATATATTTTTCGACGATAAACGTTATTTCCAAAATTCACGAGTGGTATCGATAACATAAGTATTTGCATGTGTAGCATAAATTCATGACTTACATTAGATCATATCATTCATAATAGGTTGCGGCTAGGGATCGCGCCTCATTTCAGTATATTCACTATTGTTATCATAGCTATTGCATCAGGTGAGTTTTCATAGCCCCGTTTTCAATTGATTATTTGATTTCTAAACTCTCGGGGGAGAATACATTGCATCATTTTTCATACGGACCAAAGTATCAAATTCATTTACATTGCTTAAGTTACCATCATTGTCCAGATTAAAGTCCCATTTTATTTATCATGAACCGTTGATTTGGATGTAAGCGAGAGTGAGTGAATAGATCTATTGAGGGTGACGCCTCCGTTCGGGTTGGTAGCACCAACTAGTCATACGAACGCATTTCATTTGAATCATATTAGAGTGTCTAGCAAAACACTCAGTTTGGGGCATTTATTTCAGTCTAGCTTCGGGGTCATGAGCTTAAGAGCTAATGTATTATTTTTATGTGGCATTTATGTCATTCATTTTATACTTGTGGTTACCGTAGAAACCATTCATTTACATAAACCTATGAATCTCACCAACATTATTGTTGACCAATGTATTTTCAGTTAATGAGGAGATTATGCCATAGGATGATTGCATTGACCATCGCTGGGAGGGGTAAGTCACCTGAGAAGGTGACCACTCTTGACCTCTTCCTTCTCAGGAGAATGGATGAGGGACTGGCGGTGAACATCCCTCACTTTTTGGCGCATTTCCTTCATAGGGGTGCTTTGGGGAGAGATAGGAGGAGCCAGATGAATGGGGGGCATTTTGTATCTAGACTGGCCCGTCATTTTGGTGTGATCGGTGATGAGATTCCTGCCGGGTTAGAGGTTGAGGTGACCAGTCTACCGGTTATTAGGCAGGATTATTTGGCCAGGTTGGGGATTTGTGAGATGGTTATGGGAGGATGCTATTGGGTGGCGTTGGGTCCCGCGAGACCAGCAGAGGTAGAGGCGGAGCTGGAAGGTCCCCAGGGAGCTCCGGCTGCTGCTCCAGCCCAGGAGGAGCCACAGGTACCCCCACCACCACCAGTTGCACGCACAGTCGGTCAGAGGGTAGAGCTAGTCGAGGGGGAGGTTAGAGCTTTGAGGGGCGTCGTTGATGGTATGAGGGCTGACCTCACTGTAGTCAGGAGGGATTTAGGTTGGCTGGTCGGGAGTCTGAGCCAGATTTTGAAGGGTCAGGGCAGGAGCCATACTCGCCCTGATGGTACTTTCGTTAGAGGGATGATCACATACTCCGGGTCCCTTCACGCAGAGTCTGACCTAGGACCGAGGATGCCAGCACCTCAGGGACTCACTCAGCTGCAGAGGATGACTCCCCACACCCTTGATCTAATATGTTTGATCTTATAGACATTGTTCCACATACATTTTTATTCTTCTTGGGATTGTACTGAATTTTATTATCATGTATTTATTTGATGTTTCAGTTTGTGTTTCTTATTGTGTTTGATGAAGACTGGCATTAAGTTCAGCATGAGTGAACGAGAGAACCCGAGAGGTAAACCGTGGAACGAGCCCATTTTACAACAGACTGTTAACAGTCTGTTTGGTAAATACATGCGCCGCATCTAGTAAAACAGATGCGACGCATCCTATCCTTTATTTTATTTCATTTCGTATTTATTCCAGGCTCGATACGGCGTATCTTTTTCCATAAGATACGGCGTATCGACTGACCTGATGATTTACAATTTAATTTTTTTATGTTTTAATTTTACTAACTACTAATGTATTATGCAAGTTTGAACCTTCTTAACTCAGGTGTGTTAAAGTCTAAATGGTATTATAGATTCCTGCATTTTTTTGTGGATACATCATCTATGAAGCTTAAACGTTCTCATCCACAAGAAAGTTGATTTTTGCTCTTATACGAATAATGGAGGATCATACCGAGCAAATCTCAGGGGAGTTTTTCTGTTCTAATTCTTTTTATTTTCCAGTTTTTAACCTTTGACACAAACAACGAGGACGTTGTTTAACTTAAGTGGGGGGATTGGAGAATTAGAACACTTACTTGTCCTAAACTTTTTCAAAATATGCTTAAAATGCGCTTAATATATCAAAATTTAAAATTTTTAGCATGTTTTTGTTTAAAGTCTAAATTACATAACCGCACACATAACTCTATTCTTTCAAAAAATTTAAAACTTTAGTGTGCTGGTGACTTGTAAACTTTAGAACTTGGCTTGTATACTATTCGAGACCACCATCATAAGTATTATCTATATAATTGGAGTGACTTGTCTAAATTGGTAAATTTCTAGGATTACACCCAAATAGCCTTTATATGTTATGTGATATTAACTAACTACACTGGTTAGTTAACCCCCGTATAAACCCTTTGTTACTCTCATTTTTAGAGTAAGATACCCCTAGAAAAACCCTCAGAGCCATTCCTTTCGTTTCTTACACCTTTGTTATAATGTTTCGATACACCCTTACACCTTAGCCTACCCTGTAGATTAAAATCCGTGGTTAATTGCTTTAGGAAAAGTGTGTTTCCTTACATTACCTGTGTTCGCGTGCGTAATTCATTATCTTTGGTTAGGTCGGGAAATTGCACAATGCAATTGGTATGAAAGTAAATATTGTATATCTTTTAGTTTATTTTTCGTGTGTTTGCTACTTTTACTATTACAGTTATTTCTGAAAGTATGAAGAGTATGGAAAAATTATCCGGAAAAATAGGGATAGAAAAGTTGTGAAATTTTACAAATATACATTGATTAAAAAAAAAAAAAAAAAAAAAAAAAAAATCGAAAAAATAGAAAAGAAAAAAAAAAGGAAAAGTTGGAAGTTTGTTTTAACCAACTTATGTAAAGTTTTATATTAAGTGGGAGATATCACCACTATTTGTTGTATATTATATCTATGGATTGAATGGGAGTTGGCCGTTATGGGAACGCCAACTAAGGTTATTCTTTGATTGAGATCTTGTTGAGTATAATTCGTGTCTACCTAAAGCGTGTGTTTCAAGTGTTAAAACGTGAGTTATTCAATGATATGAGTCTTATTCATGGGATGGTTGGGAAAGTAATTTACCACACTTAGGATTTTAATTTATCTGTTTTGTTTATTTTTCATTTTACACCAATTTGTATCCCAAATATTATCCATACCCTATATCATTCTTCATCCAAACCTTTGATTTATTGAGATTAGGGATTTGAGCAATCTTAAGTATCGTAGTCATGGATTCGGCTATGTATTTATGATTTTGTCGCCCTTTTTGATATAATATTATTGGTGAAGATTACTTGGTCCTATCTTTAACATATTCGAGTTAAGGATTTGAGCAATTGCAAGTATCGTGGTCGTGGATTCGATCATGTATTTGTGATTTTGTCGCCTTTTCTGGAATTTGAGATCGATAGAGATTAAAAAGGATGATCAACCCTTAACCAACAAACCCTTTTTACCGCTTTAGACTTGTTATTCCTTGGCTTTAGTGGGGGAGATGCGTATACTTGCCAAGCCTATGATAGAATATTCGTCACGACTAAGCAACTAAACGATTTAGAATTGTTTTACATTAAAAATTATTTTGGTTTCTACTTCGTTAAGTGTTTGGTTGTGTGATTATGACAAAACGAATACGTGCTTAAATATAAAAATAAATCCTAACATCTTTTAGGATACATTTTCATACGATTAATTCTAAGGTTTACTTGGGGACAAGTAAAGTTCAAGTGGGGGGATATTTGATGAACTCAAATAAGTACATTTTATTATCATCATTTATCCTATTTATTTGACTTGTTTTATTATATTATCTATGAGAATCGATACATTAACGTTTACTTTAGTAATTCTCAGGTAAAAACAAGCATTATGTGAAACTTGGCGATTTTGGATTAATTATGGAGCAAAACAAGCAAGATGTCAAAAGCCTACTGAAATCCAGAAGATCAAGCTCGTTCTACTCCAGATACGCCGCATCATACTTCTAACATACGGCGTATCACTATCAAGATTTCACAAGTTACAATCCAAGTACATGCGCCGCATCTGAAGACGGTGTACGAATATTCCTGAATATATTAATCTTGGACCCCACGCGAAGTTAAGTCAATGCGCCGCATCTAACAACTCTATGCGCCGCATCAATCCCTCTGACAGAAACTATAAATACCCCAAGGCCAGACGAATTTCGAGACACTTAGCTTAACTCAGAGACCGAAGACAGAAGAACCCTAGAGCCGAATTCAGACGACCAAGCAGCACAAGACACACCTAAACGAAGATACAAGAGCTGTAAGAAGGTCCTGCATGTATTCAATTCATTAAGTAGTTTTGTTTTATTGTATTAGTACACTTTAATTCATCAGGATTGATGGGCTTGTGTCATGTGACTACGGAAAATCATGCACTCCCCTTAATATTGCTTTCCCATTAATTAAAGTTTATATGTTGATGTCTTTGGTGACTTTTATTAGTGCATTGATAACCTCTGTGTCTAGCTGAGCATTGCTTGGGTCGCCATGCCCCTTCCTCGCCTATTTGTTTTAGCGTCTCTTAATAAATAGGATAGACATAAGTAATCATTAAGGGTTTACTCGCCGATAAGATTAGAGCCAACGAGAAAGGTTTAATTATATACACTCCATATAAAACTAGCAATAAAACAAGTGACAAGCTACTTAATTATCAGGACAGGTCTTCTTATTGTCTCGAGTATCTATCTGTGTACGTGTGTGCTAATCGCTGATTCGTGCTCATTAGTTTAGTTTTCTATTTAATCATAACCAAACCGTGCCAGTCTCTCAGGCTGAACCCCCTTGCGTTAGATTAGGTTGTATAGCTAACTTAGGATATTAAAATACTGATTAGAATAACTAGATAATACGTTCCACTCTTAGTGATCGACACTCTACTTACCATTATATTCATACTGACCGGGTACACTGCTCGTTAAGTGTGTGTGTTATTGATAAGTCGGCTAAATATAAATTTAAAACTTGAGTAGGCATTAATACTGCTAAACCGCAACGACACATCACGCGCATCACTCCTCATGAGTTGGCTCCACTTGTGCAGCACTAGATGTACCTGCAATGTTAGTTGTACCAGAAAGCATAGCAGGCAAAAGTGGCTTATGTGCCCTAGAAAAACCTCTTTTCATGTTAGCAAATATTTTATCTTTAAAAACCACACATTCATTAGTCTGCATTTTATTATCAGTTTCAAAATTCAAAATCATTGGCAGAAATCGAGGGTACATTAAAAATTTATGCTTACTGTTTACATTTGCTACCATACCATCAAAAATAAGTTTTGAAAAGTTAAAAGTCTTTCCAAGTGAAAGACAGACCAATGCAGAAGCAATGTTGCTTCCAAACTGATCCCATCCACCACTCTTGGGACTTAGGCAATGGAGCAAATGATGAATCAAAAACTTCCACTGTGGTGAGAAAAAGTTTTTCCAAAAAGTAAAAGTACCTTCAGTGGGATAGCCTATGGTTCTCATACCCTCTAAAAGTTCATCATTGGGAAATATATAATCCCCTGAAGCATCATCCAAATGAAGACTACTCCTTATGGATGCTTCAGTGATAAAGAAATCATGTGTATCTATAGTTGCCCTTAACTGTGGTGTCCCATCAGCAAGAGTTTCAGAGGTAACAGACCCCCAAAACTGCTTAATTAGGGAAGAATAGATTGTAGGATTATGAGTTAAAGCATACCGAATGGAAGAACCTCTCAAGAAATCCACAATCTGCTCAAAACCTTCACTTTTGTTTGGTTTCTTCAAGAAACCAACCTGGTTGTGCTTGTCACAAAACTTTAGAGAAGCCATTGATGATTGGTAAGTGCTGGTTGACTATTGACTTTAGGGTTTATACTGGTGATTAAAAACAGAGTAATCTTGGCCGAAAATTAAGAGTTTAAAATGAGAAGTAGATAATGGATAAAGATGAAACAGTAATTAAATCTCATCCATATATACTTCGGTTTTCCAAAAAAATATCAACGGTAATATTTAAATAGGAAAATAATTAAATGTACGACCAGACCTAACGGTAAAAAAAATATTTTTACATTTTAACTCTACCAGACTTAAAAATGGTCAACCAGACTTAACCACTGACTCACCAGACTTAACCAAAGGATCAGACAAACACTTACAAAAATCATTAGCAAGGCTTCTGAGCATCACCAATCCATGTGTTTTCTGCAAAAGTTAGTCCCAACACCAAGAAAAACACACAAACATACAATTGTGCAACTAAAATCAAAAACACTAACTACCAGAATTAACTCTACTACAAGAATTTACTTTAAGACTATCAGAATTAACTACTTATCAGAATTAACTACTAAGTACTGGTTATTATACAAACTTTACATTTTACCTCCCCTTAAATGTAACCTCCCCTTAAGTCCAGCTATGGGTTCATCATACCAATATTAACCACTAAGTAATTAAACCTAGGTCCATCAAAGGCTTTGGTTAATAAATCAGCCACATTTAAGTCTGTGTGTATCTTTTTCACTCTAATTAGTTTCTTTTCAAAGCAATCCCTAATGAAGTGATGCCTTATTTCTATATGCTTAGTTTTAGAGTGGTACACAGGGTTCTTAACTATACAGATAGTGCTCTCATTATCTATGTGAATTACAGTGTTCATAAAGTTCAAACCATAATCCAACATTTGATTCTGAATCCACAAGACTTGTCCACAGCAATTGGCAGCTGCTACATACTCAGCTTCAGTTGTTGATGTAGCCACAATGGTCTGCTTCTTGCATTGCCAGGAAATCAATCTTCTTCCAAGGAATTGACAACCTCCTGTTGTTGATTTCCTATCAAGACTTGCTCCAGCATAGTCACTATCTGAATAGGCTTCCAGGTCAAAAGATGACTCTTTAGGATACCAAAGGCCCAAATTGGGTTTGCCCTTTAGATACCTAAAGATTCTCTTCACAGCATGAAGATGTGAAGTCTTGGGAGTAACCTGAAAACGAGAACAAACACACACAGCATACATTATATCAGGCCTAGAGGCTGTTAGATACATTAGAGAACCTATCATTGATCTATAGAGGTGCACATCCACATCATCAGCATCTTCATCCTTTGTCAATGGCACCTTGTTCTCTATGGGTGTGACTGCAGTCTTCACATTTGTAAATTTAAACTTCTTCAAAATCTCAGCAACATACTTGTCTTGAGAGATAAAGAGTCCATCTTCTTTTTGCTTCACTTGCAGTCCTAGGAAAAATGTGAGCTCACCCATTGAACTCATCTGAAACCTTCCCTTCATTAATGCCTCAAACTCCTCATACCAAGACCTTTTAGTAGAACCAAAAATGATATCATCCACATAAACTTGGACTAGGATGATATCCTTCTTGTTCCTTTTGATGAACAAGGTCTTGTCAATCACACCTCTTTTGTACCCATGCTCTTCAAGGAATTTGGAGAGTGTTGCATACCAAGCTCTAGGAGCTTGATGGAGACCATACAAAGCTTTAATGACTTTGTATACCTTCTTGGGGTGAGCAGGATCAACAAAGCCAGGAGGTTGGTGTACATACACCTCTTCTTCTATAGTGCCATACAAAAAGGCACTCTTGACATCCATCTGATAGACTATGAACCCCATATATGATGCATAGGCTAAAAATAACCTGATAGCCTCAATTTTGGCTACAGGAGCAAAAACCTCATCATAGTCTATTCCCTCCTCCTGTCTGTACCCATGTGCTACTAATATTGCCTTGTTCCTAACAACTACTCCCCTTTCATCCATTTTGTTTCTGAAGACCCACTTTGTGCCTATAACTTTAGCCCCATTAGGTAGATCTACCAGAACCCAAACTTTTTGTAATTTGAACTGCAACAACTCCTCCTGCATTGCTTCTACCCAACTCTCATCTTCAAGTGCTTCAGAGACCTTGGTGGGTTCCTTTTGAGAAAGGAAACAAGCAAACAGACAATGTTGTTGGTCCTTGTGGTTGACCCTTTGCTGCTTCTTAATAAGGCTGATAAGTGCATGAGATTCAGGAAGCTTTTGCACTTTACTTCTGGTTTGAACAGCTGATTTAGGATCACCAATTATCTGACTTTTAGGATGAATGTTGTGAATTCTAAGTGTTGGAGCTGGACTTACATCCACTTCTGTGGGTAAGTTATTGAAATCAGTGATTACTCCTTCTTCATCATAAGAAGCCCCATCAAAAATTCCTTCACTTGGATTATCAAAGAACTCAAGTTCTGGCATCTCAGAATCATCAAAATCAGCATTTGGAGTAGACTCAGGTTGAGCAGAATTAATAGCATCACTACCAGAATTAACTAAGTTAGTACTGGTAGCAGAATTAATGAACTCACTACCAGACTTAACCAAGTTAGTACTGGTAGCTTTCTTGCCAAGATGTTTGTCAGCCAAAGTATTCATTTCTTCTCTGAAGGATGAAATATCTTCTGAAACTTTGGTAGGAGAAGCCTCTTTCCTTTCTGCTTGAGGCTTTTTCACAGTCTCCTTCTTCTATGGAGAAGATTTCTTTGTTCTTTCATTAGCTACAACATTTTTGACTTCTGTGGTAGGAATCACAATAAGCTCCTCAATTTCCTTGTCTTGCTCAGCAGTGCTTGCATCAGAAGTAACTTGGGTACCTGCATTGTTAGTTACTTCTATGGAACCTGCATCAGGGTTAGCTTGATTCTCCTTAGGGACAGGAATATAGTTCATAGAATCAGTTAAATAGTCAATATCAAACATCCATCTATGACCTAGTCCCTTCACATTGGGTTTTTCCTCAAGAAAATTAACATGAAGATTCTCTTCTACCCTCTTAGTCACTAAATTGTATACCCTAAAGGCCTTACTATTCAGTGAATACCCAACTAGAAACCCCTCATCAGACTTTCCTTCAAATTTGCCAAGAACACTGAGTGTATCAAGAATAGTAACATGGCACCCAAAAGGCCTTACATAGCTAACAACTAGTTTTTGGCCAAAAATAAGCTCATAAGGTGTTTTATTCTGAGGCTTGGTCACTCTAACCCTATTGAATATATAGCAAGCAGTGCTTACTGCTTCAGCCCAAAAGGTTGTGGGTAGGAGTGAGTCTGCTAGCATAGTTCTAGCTGCCTCAATCAGGGTCCTGTTCATTCTCTCAGCAACTCCATTTTGCTGTGGAGTTCTAGCATTGCTATATTGTTGCTTGATTCCTTTATTACCACAAAACTCAATCATGCTCCTATTCTTAAATTTTGTGCCATTGTCTGACCTAATGATCTTAACCTTTTTACTAAGTTGGTTTTCTATCTGCCTAATGAAAGTTTGAATTAATGGAGTTGTTTCATCTTTCCTAGACATAAAGAATACCCAACAAAATCTAGTGCAATCATCAGTGATGACAAGGCAGTAGCTAGCATGGTTGATACTTTGTACAGATGTAAGGCCAAACAGATCCATATGTAAGGTATGCAAAGGCTCAGTAACAAACCTATCTAACTTAGCCTTACAAGAAGCCCTATGCTGTTTACCCTTATTACAAGCTACACAGGTATGGTCATACTTAAAAACTTTGGAAGGTAAGCCTCTAACTAGGTTATTCTTCACAAGTTTATTTATGTTCTTAAAGTTAACATGACCTAACCTTCTATGCCACAATTTAGATTCATCCAAAGTAGCTTTTGCAAGCAAACAGGAAAAACCTTTTGCAGGATCAGGTTGCTTCATATCAAAGCTGTACATGTTGTATTGTCTTGGGACTTTGAGAAGTATCTGACTTTCATCAGGCATCTTAAAGTCAGAAGTCAACACAAAACATTCAGATTCGGTAAAAAGCACCTTATGCTGCTTATCACAAATTTGTGATATTGAGAAAAGGTTAAACTACCCTAGTTCTTTTACAAAAGATACATTGTCAAACTCTAAATTGCCTACAACAATCCTTCCTTTACCAGTAATCTGACCTTTACTACCTCCAAAGGTAACAGAACCTCCTTTGAATTCTTGAAAATCCTTTAGATGATTCTTGTTACCAGACATGTGCCCAGAGCACCCACTATCAAATATTCCTCTATCTTCCATATTCTTGAGTGGATGATCCTGCACATAAAGAAAGGAGATTAGTTTCTTTCAAGGACCCAGGCCTCTGCAGGCTTGGGTCTGCCTTGTGGATCAACATATTTATAAGTCTTGTATGAGCTTGATCCACTGTTGTTCTTGGATTCATAGGTAAGTGTATTCTTAAATGGATCCCAAGACCAACATGCTGAGGCCTTAACAGCAGACCCCCCATGATCCCTTACAATGGGTCTCCTCACAGGTGAATGTGGTTTAGAGAAATGATTTCTTTGATTATTTATATTCACCTGTGGTCTATTTACTGGTTGTCTGGGTCTAACAGCATTAACATACCCAGAATTAACATTTGGCCTACCAGAATTAAAATTTGGTCTAACAGAATTAACTGATGACCAACCAGAATTAACATTAGACCTAACAGTATTAACATTTGACCAACCAGAATTAATATTTGATCTATCAGAATTAAATTGTGCTGGTCTAGGAGCAAATTGGTTAGCATGATTAATTCTGCTTGCACTATTCCAAACTGGTTTAACATTCATATGGTCAGTATTAACACTCTTCTGCTTCCTAAGTTCATCCTCTCTTTTCATCCTATTCTCTTCTCATACTACCACAGACAAAACATCTTTTAGGACCCAAATGTTCCTCCCAGTCTGCTTGTAAAACTTCTTAACCCTGAGAGCAATCATGGCAATTTGCCATTTGATATCCATCTCTTCAACTTCAATATCATTGATCTGTTCCAGATCCTCACTGATGAAGTCCTTCTCTTCTGGTTGCTTAGCAAAAAATGAGTAAACTACTTCATCAGCAAAGCCTGCAGGAGCATCTCTCTCTCTCATACTACTTGAAGAAGTTTCATAACCACCAGAATTAAAACCGCCAGACTTAACCTTGTTAGTGCTGCCCTTGCTTTGAGAAACAAAGGCAACATTGGTAGAACTTGAAGATGCTTTTGTGTTTCCTTGGATTTCCTGTTCAAAAACCCTAAGATTGTTGTACAGGTCATCAGTTGTCATGGTGTCGATTTCTTCCTTCATTCTCATGGTCATTGTCACACTTGACCATTCTGTTGGTAGTGATCTGAGAAACTTGTGGTTTGCATCTTCTTCAGACACAGCAGCACCATGAACCTCCAATTGTGATAGAAGGTGTTGAAACCTGTCATAACCTTTTTCCAACCCCTCTGAACTGGATACACTAAATGCTTCAAACTGCTATTTAAGAACAGCCTTCTGCATCTTCTTGGAGTTAGCATTCCCTCCAAATCTTTTCTTGATAGCCTCCCAAATTTCTTTGGCATCATTCATGCCATGAAACCTTCTCAAGTGATCCTTGGGGATTGCCATCAGCAGCATAGTCCTGGCCTTTCTCTCCTTTTCTACGGCATGTATCTCTTCAGCAGATACTGGTGGTAGCACCCTAACCACTCCATCTTTACCAACCGAAATCCTCTTCTTCGAATTCCCATTCTGTATGACGTTCCAGACTTCTTTATCAATATACTCTAGATAGTGCTCCATCTCCATAGCCCAGATGTCATATTCTTCCTTCTTCAGGATTGGGAGTTTTATGTTGGATATGGTTGTTGTTGCAGGGATAGTTTGTTGTGGTTTAGATGTGCCAGCTTCAGATTTTTCATCTTCATGGGTTGATTTCTCATCATCACTGGGATGGTTTGAGAAATCATCAGGCTTCTTCTCAAACTCAGACATTGTGCAGGGTTTATTGGAGTGAATTTGGGTTTGTGGTTTTTGTGTTTCTTCGAACTTAGAGTCTCTTTACAGGCTCTGATACCACTTGTAGGTCCACACAAATTATGGATCCAAGTAGCCTTTGTTACTTGTTAGACAACTTGAATAAATCCAAATTGATCTAAGTGAGAAACTCTAACAGATTGTTAATTGCTAATGCGGAATCTTAACAATGAACAATGAAGAACACAATAATACTAACTTCGTATATTACTAACTTTCAATCAATACGCGTACAAAAACTAATGCCTTAGGGTTCCTTTTATACACTAAGGAAACCCTAGATACAAAACGTGTAGAAGGATATACGTATCTTCTATTAAGATAACTACGTATCCTTTCCTAACTTATAGCTAACAAACTTCCTATAATTCATAAACAGACTTAACTAATAAAGTCAACCAGACTTAACTATAGAATCTGTCTACCAGACTTAACAATGAATAGGCAGACTTAACTATGACATAAATACAACTAACAGACTTAACTACGTAACCCAGCAGACTTAAGTCTGTTCTTCATATTAAGTCTTCTCTTGTGATAATTCCCAACATCCTTTCTGTAGAATTTTTGTGTTCATCAGTTTCGGTGTACCTCTTTTTTCCCATTATTATTATGTTGACAGCTTTTGGTTACTGCATTTGCTGGTCTCCTCAACCCATTATTGTGTCGTCCGTATTTTTTATATTGAGGCCCATCCTTGTTACCTAAATGAGTATTATGTGTTGGTCTAAGTAGAATCAAGAACATGAAATATGTAATAGTCTTTGTTTATTGAATCTGAATATTTTGTTATAATACATGAACGTATATATACTAGTTGAATGGTTGCGATTGAACCATTGCAATGCTTCGGTGGTGTTGGTTGGTGGTAACCGCCACCTTTTCCTGTGGTGGTGATGGTTGTGTCTTTTGGCCAACCATTGCACTCTTTCAAGTTTGATCTAATTACATAATACTACCTTCTAATTACATGTTAATATAATTGTAACCTATAATTCTTCATCTTTAACTAAGTCAATGGTTAATTTCCAACATTTCTGTTGGTCCCAGTAGAATCAAGAACATGAAATATGTAATAGTATTTGTTTATTGAATCTGAATATTTTGTTATAATACATGAACGTATATATACTAGTTGAATGGTTGCGATTGAACCATTGCAATGCTTCGGTGGTGTTGGTTGGTGGTAACCGCCACCTTTTCCTGTGGTGGTGATGGTTGTGTCTTTTGGCCAACCATTGCACCCTTTCAAGTTTGATCTAATTACATAATACTACCTTCTAATTACATGTTAATATAATTGTAACCTATAAGTCTTCATCTTTAACTAAGTCAATGGTTAATTTCCAACATTTCTGTTGGTCCCAGTAGAATCAAGAACATGAAATATGTAATAGTATTTGTTTATTGAATCTGAATATTTTGTTATAATACATGAACGTATATATACTAGTTGAATGGTTGCGATTGAACCATTGCAATGCTTCGGTGGTGTTGGTTGGTGGTAATCGCCACCTTTGGTAACCGCCACCTTTTCCTGTAGTGGTGATGGTTGTGTCTTTTGGCCAACCATTGCACCCTTTCAAGTTTGATCTAATTACATAATACTACCTTCTAATTACATGCTAATATAATTGTAACCTATAAGCCTTCATCTTTAACTTAGTCAATGGTTAATTTCCAACATTCTCCCCTTTAACCATTGATGTTGTTAATCTTCAATCTTGTCTTCATTATCTTCATCTAGTATAATTTTTCCCCACTTTGAGTCTTCATCATCATGGAATTTTGCAAACGAATTGCTTTCATTCGTTGGCGTAGTCTTGTTGAAGCTTGTAGATGCCATTAACAACTGTGGTTCTAAATCTTCTTCCACAAGGTTCGATGCTTCTTGTCTTTGTTGTCTTTGTGGTCTTCGTCAAAAATTTGATGCATAGTGTCCAAGCTTGTTGCAATTATAACATCTTACTTCATTTATATTCCTTGTAAATCCTTCTTGATCTTGAGGGAATTTCTTTTCTTCATTAAATGTATCTTTCGAGTGATTCTCGTTTCTTCCATGTTGTCTAGCATTGTCATAACCTCGGTTATGTGGTGGAACATATCTTCCTCTTCCTTGATTATCATAGTGATGTCTTCGACCATTATTGTTGTCATGTCTTGTAAATAATAGTTTATCTTGATGATCGATGATCTTTCCTTTTTTAACCTTTATCCTTTCTTCGAAGGTCTTTAATCTTCCAATAGCTTCGTCTAGAGTCAATGTATCTAGATCGAAGTATTGCTCAATTGATGCTACAATTTGAATGAACCTCTCAGGTACAGAATTTAACAATTTTCGTACACGGGTTGAGTCATCGAGTGTTGATCCAAGACTTGTCATCTTTGATGTAATACTTGTCATTTTCGCGGTGAATGAATCAATAGTTTCATCTTCCTCCATTTGTAACATCTCAAATTCGGATTTGAGAGTTTGTAATTTTTCCTTTTGTACTCGATCTACTCCAACATTTTGAGTCTTTAATGTATCCCAAACTTCTTTTGCATTTTTGCTATTTGCTACTTGCAATATCATATCTTCGGGTAATCCTTGAAATAGATACCCAATTGCGGTCTTATCTCGCTTTTCATTAACTTGAGTTTTATCGGTGGATTCGACCATTTCCCATAGACCATTTGCTTGTAAAATGATCTTCATTCTTATTGACCATATCGTATAGTTTGTTGTTGTCAACAAGGGACATTGGAAATAGGGTGTTGATCCTATTCCCTTATTATTATTCGAACTTTCCCCATCTTCTTTTCCCATAGTTAATTCTTAAAAGTGTCTAAAACAAACTTAGTTTTAAACTATATAAAATAAAATTTTGGATTTTTAAACCAATACTTCAGATAGATATTTTGTTTTTTTTCAAAAATATCTAGAATTTATATAAAAAAACAATATACTTAATTTGTTGAATCAAAATAGAGTTGCACGTGTATAAAGAATTTTTTGTAGATAACTATTAACTAAAGTTTACTGAATAAAAAGCTAAACGCAAGTTTCAATAAAACCTGGGAAAAGGGAAGAATAATGTGTCGGTTCTTGTTTCTTGACACCCTTTCTTTTCTTTCTCCAACAATGATGAAAACGGTTCCTTCTTCTTCTGTTCTCTTTTTCTTCTTTTTCTTTTTATTTGATATGATCTGCTTCTCCCTTATTCCTCTTTTCTTCTACACGCAATATAGGGCAAAAACAATCGGCCCTTCCTCTGTTTAAAATCAGTGGTTATCTTCTTCACTGGTTCGCGATTCTTACTAATCAACGAACGGTATGTTCTTTTCCTTCTCTGATCTAATTTGTCTTCTACTTCTCCTTTTCTGGTATTCTGATTGAAACAAGAGTTTCAATTCTTGTATACTGATCGAAAAATTTCGATGGTCTGTTGTTCGGTAACGGTGAACAAAGCTGGTTTCTTTTTTTGCTTTCTGATTGAAACGTTAATGCTTCAATGTTTGTATCTGATCGAAAAAAAAAACGGTTTCGATATTTCTGTGTTCGGTAACGGCGAACAAAATTGGTTTTTTTCTTTCTGTTGTTTGGTAACAGCAAACAAAATTTTCTGATAGTTTGTATAAACGGTGATTGAAGCGGCAATCGAAAAAACTGTGATTGAAAAACGGCAATCAAGATGAATGTAAACGGCGATTGAAAACGGCAATCGAAATTGAATAAACGGCGATTGAAAACGGCAATCGAAGTGTGACTGAAAAAACGGCAGTCGAACGGCAATTGAGTAAGAACGGTACTCAATCGTAAGGTATGTAATCTGATTTTGTAAAACAAAATGAACTGGTGATTTGGGGTTGATTCAAATCACAAAAGTCTGTGCTCTGATACCACTGTTGGTCCCAGTAGAATCAAGAACATGAAATATGTAATAGTCTTTGTTTATTGAATCTGAATATTTTGTTATAATACATGAACGTATATATACTAGTTGAATGGTTGCGATTGAACCATTGCAATGCTTCGGTGGTGTCGGTTGGTGGTAACCGCCACCTTTTCCTGTGGTGGTGATGGTTGTGTCGTTTGGCCAACCATTGCACCCTTTCAAGTTTGATCTAATTACATAATACTACCTTCTAATTACATGCTAATATAATTGTAACCTATAAGTTTTCATCTTTAACTAAGTCAATGGTTAATTTCCAACATTATGGCTATTGTTCTCAACCAGCCCATATTTCGAATTTACTATTTACTATTCTATTGCCGACGGTGCACTTCTACACAAAGTCATTTTATTATCCGTTGGATCAATGCAACTTTAAATCATGGCCGTTCTAATTCAAGAATTATCTATAATAACAAACTAGAGATAAAAGTGGTAAAAATAATAGGATCAGCATAAAAAAGGCAATATCAAACCAAATGTTATCTAATCACTGTCGTTCCACACTATATTAGTCAATATTCCAACAACCAAATGTTACCTTCGTATGTTCAGTTTTTAAAAACAATATTTTGACGCCAAAAATAACACTATGCATGAGGCTAATAAATAGACACTACATACCCACTTTCATTTCATAACCATACATACATAATAATATACTCGTAATACTTAACAAAATACAGAGATCATTTCACTCAACCAAAATGGAGGTATGAATCGAATGCTTTCTTTTTAATTAATTATATATATCAAAGTAGTAATTCAACGTAGTAACTTTAACATTTGATTTTTTGCATTTATACAGATCAACAAATCAAACAATGTGTCAACTTTCGAAGCAACAAAATCAAGGAACATATTCACTGTCATTGCAAAAGTGACTATCAGGGGAGGCCTAGAGGGGGGCAAACCCGATTCCCGGCCGAGGCACTATTTTGAAGGGGGCACAAATTTTTGAAATTTATTATATATATATATATATATATATATATATATATATATATATATATATATATATATATATATATATATATATATATATATATTATACATATAATGTATAATGTGCTAAAAAATGTGTTATATATATATATATATATATATATATATATATATATATATATATATATATATATATATATAATATTAAAAGGATGCGTATGACGTTATCAAATGCAGGATTGATGAATAAGCGCTGGATTGATGAGTAATCATGCTCTTAATCCACCTAAGCAGTCCACCTAAGCAAGATTTGACCAAATTTTCGAAGGTTTGACCTTTAAATCCGAAATTTTAAAAAATGACCATAGTGAGATTCGAACATGCATCTTTAGGTAAACATGGAAACGTCTCAACCAATGGAACCAAGCCATTGATTGTGATGAAGCACCTAAAACAAAAAAGATATACTAGACAAAAGAGCAATTTAAATTATCAAGCATATCTTTTCCTTAAATATAGTTCTGCAATATTAATTATATGAGATAATTAGGAGAATCCCTACAAGTTAGCCAACCCTAATCAAAACATACAGGAAAAAAATATGCACTTCATTCATAATATATTTTTTCTTCTAATGTTCGGTTTACAATTTTTTTTTCTTCATCACAGTTTGCAACCATGAATGCTTGACATCTCATGTAATGTTTCTTTGATCTATTAATTAAAATTATGCATTATTCTAATTAAATATACCAACTCTTTTTCTTCATCACAGGTTTGCAATATTTTTAGTTAATATCCACCTTTTATTCATTGATCACACAAAACCATCATCTAATTCCTTTTTTTTTTTCTCTAATGCTCATCTACTGACTTTTTTAGGTGTTCATGTATTAGAGCCAATTAATTATAATTTGCCAGGTTTGTGAGTTGTTATTTTATAGAAAATAAATTGATTCATTTGTTTGATTGTGAACAGGTTATTGGGTACTCCTCTTCTTATTTGGATTATTGTTATTTATTTGTTTCATTAATACTGTTGGCTCAAGAAAGTTAATACTGTTAGCTTTATCGGATATATTGTTAGTACTGCCAGCAGATTTGGTACTCGGTTGGTTTAGAGATCTCGGACGACACACATGTAATGGGGTATGTTTTTCTTTCATGCTAAACTTGAGGTCATTTAATTACTTTCTCAAATATGACAGTTCCCTCAAATATGACAATTAAGTTGTGAGTAAACAAAATCATAACAATAGTTGTATTTTTTTGTTTACAGTCTAACCCGAAGAATGCTATAGAGCTATACACTACCAGTGATGTTGGATTTTATCATTCTTATCTTAAACCTACCAGTGATGTTGACAAAATCATGGCTCTCAACTGCATAAAGGTTAATTACTTACTGTATTGTATTATTCTTCTTTGGAATCAATCAGTTCCCATTAATGTAACCAATTTTGTCAAGCCATCACTTTCACTTTATTTGATCATCTCATTTATGATGTATTTGTTTTTCCTCCTTCTCAGGCCGGAGAGAACCATCAGTTTCCAGGGTCACACCCAGTTTCTATAGACAGGTCTGGTGTCATAACTTTTTCATTCATAATTGGGTATCGGATAATTCTATCTTTGAAACGCTACTAAGTATTTAGGAGTTGTTTGGATCAACTTATTTTATAAGGCTTATGTATTTATTGGGATAAATAAACTAATAAGCTTCTCCCCTGGATTGGGGTTCTTTTTTAAGAACATACTCATTTTAATCATGAGCTTACTACTCATTTTAATCATTAGCTTACCCAAACACCCCTTGAGTGTTTTTAAAAAGAACGTTAAGGGAAAATTAGTTTAGAAAGCGGTCCCAATTCCCGAACACCCGTTAACTTTATTATTGAGCATATGGTTCTAAAATGTTAATTGAGTCTACTTATAGCATCTTTTCGGTTACTTAAGTAGAAATCACCAAAGGATATACATGTTCGTTGGCCAGGAAAAGCAGATCATAAATTGACGATATATGTTTTTCGCTGATTAACGCAAATGAAGAGTACCATTTGCATGATCAAACCAAAACTTAAGTCAAATCCACTACACTATTTTGTTGTCGTGGTTTTAACAGCTTTACTTTCATTTTGTAGGTATATATGAAGCAACATCACATGATAGGGAACCAATGGTGGATCCTGCACCTGTTTTTGGTATTGTATTTGGTAGTGATTTGTTTGAGGATTATATCGGGGAGCTCTATATGGCTTCTATACAAGCTGTGGAGCTTGAAGAGGAATCACATATTCCTGAAGTTCGCAGACAAAAAATTCAGGAGAGGATGAAGGTATTTGAGCTCAACCATGTTATTTCTAAATGGGTCAACTCGAGTTGTGTTTTATCTCAAACGAGTAATATGAAGAAAAAAATAGCCAAAAGAGGGACGGGTCAAATGGGTTGAAAATTACGAGCGCAGACTGCAAGAGATGAATATAAGCATTTTTTTCTTAAGTTGGTGCTAATCATTTTACTATAAATTACAGTTAATTTTATCTGCTTGACAGGTTGATGAGGAATAGGGAAAGAGTTCTACTTTTAAGACATCCAAGAAAAGCGTCTTGGAACGTTTAGAGGAAGAGGTAACAAGAAATTTTTAAGTTTATTATTCTAATCCTTATGTAATATCTGTATCTATTTCATAATAAAACTTTTGTATTTGTGGTTGATCAGGTCTGTGACACTAAGATAAAGGTTCTTGCAAACGTCAAACAAGGTACAGACGAAGAACGAGCAGAATGGAACAAATTATCCACTGCACTTAAGGTATACATATTGTGTTCAACCTTATAATGTTCTGTATCTGTTTTCATTTGCTCCAGTGATATAATGTCTTTCATCTTTGAGTGAGTTGAAAAGGAAAGGAGAATACGGGAGTTGAGTTAATAGAACATCATTTGCATCTGAACCTTTTTTGTTATATCAGTAGTTACTATTTACCCAAAAGTAATTAATCTTCCGTGTCTATTTTAATTTTGAAAGTCAACAATACCAGCTAAAAGATTCTCAGTCAATGACAGACGGGTCCGTTTTCAAGAGACTCGGATGTGGAAGTCATAACAGCATTGCAAGAAATCAAGTTAAAGAGGTTTTTAATCGGGTTCGTTGTAAATATCAACAAAGTATTGCAACAAGTAATGTCGACGTAGGAAGGGCTGAGGCAGTCATGAAAGGTGGTGGCATTCAGCTTCTTTTAGGCCTTGCGAGATCGTGGAAAGAGGGGCTTCAGACGGAATCCACAAAGGTTCAATCTTTTTCACCCTTTTATTATCTAATAACCATTTTTGATTCATTATAATGTGACATTGAGTACATATATGTAGGCTATTGTAAACCTTTAAGTGAATCCGGCTTTTGCAAAATCGGTGGCTGCAGGTGGTGGCATTGAAATTCAGTCAAACCCCCGATCTAATATTTTATATTGTATAATCAGTCCACTGGTGGATTCATTGCGGTTTCAAGGTATGCAAGTGCAACTCATATGCCTCCCTCTATTTTAAGCCGTGGTATCGGCTGGCAGGTAACTTATCCTGATATTTCAGTTTCTTTCTTTCAATTATCTAAGGTTCAAATTTCTAAATACTGGAAAAATTGGTCACATAATTTTTTTGGGATAAGGGTCGTGTCATAAGGTTACAAGCTACGAAAAGTGACCTTGGTTTTTTTATATGCTAATATGTGAATGCGGGCCTAAATAAGCTAATAACTTGATTTTAATCTGTTGTTTACCAATAATTGGTAGGGGCTCTTTGGATGCCAAGTCAAATAATACACAGCTGACGATGTTATTTATCCAAGGTTCGGTTTATATTAGTAGTTATAGCAATTATTTTCGTTGCTAAATTCTATGATAATTAGTAAAATGAAATGCTAGCAGCCTGCGATTCTTTGTTACATTCGGTCCTATTGCAGCTATTGTAGCTACAGACGGTCCTATTGCAGCTACAGACGGTTCTATTGCAGCTACAGACGCTCATGATTGCAACTACAGATGGTCAAGATTGTAGGTGAAGACGGTCCACATCAACAGCAAATTCATTCTGGGAGCATACGCCGTATTGCAGCTGCAGACAGTCACGACGATCCAATCGTAGCTGCTACTAATGCCTGCGGTTCTTCGTCATACCGAATGAACCTTGGAGAAACTGCTTCTGAGACTGTTGTTGTTGGAATGCCTTCCGCAGGTAACAAATGGGTGTATCTTTATTTATTATTTTTTTTAAATAATACACCAACGTTGGCTGTGACACGTTTGTTAAACATTTCAGAAAATGTTGCGGCAAGAATGCATGAAACGGTAACACCAGACTTTTGGTTACAAACTGTTTCTGCTGCTTTGGCAGGTTTTTTTCACTAAACGTTACTGTCGTTTGTTACATTCACAGAATTCATACTATTCGTGACTCGCACTTAAATGGATGTGCAACACTGGCATCCACAAAAGCTGCATAAGGTGAATGTCTTTGGTTCACACACTCTAATGCAACCATATTTTCCATTATACCATCTGAAATTACTGTCGACCATCCTATTAACAACGTTGTCGTTTATGTAGCGGATCCTTCTTGCGTGTCTGCGGGGTATGCTCTTAACTCACGTGAACCAACGTTTCGTGCACCAGAAAGGCCTCGCGGTTGAACAGGTTACGTTCTATAATATTTATGATTAACGTCTTTTGTGTTACCGTTTGTAAATATTTATTGCTAATAAGCATATGATTGTCTTTTTTTCAGTCCCACCGAGAGAATATAAGCGATTTTGCTCTTGCAATCAGTCGTGTCGACTGTGTAAAGCCATGTTCTGGGATGAAGAAAAGCTAGCATGTTTGACTGTAGCAACCCACCATGTTCGACTGTAGGTTCATACTGGTAGTTTGGTACTCATTTCAGTTACAAACATTAAAATGCCATTTGAACTTATGGTATGTGATGCGTGCTTATAAATTAGCAAAGCCTGCACCAGACATCACATCCCAGTTTAAAATTTCGGTATGTCTCAGTTTTAAATTGCACCAGACCACAAAGCCTCTTGGGTTATAAATCAATAACCTGCACTTTTGAATACGTGTGGAAAATCAGTTTGCTACGTGAGCCGTATCCTTATAGTCGTTCGCAAAGTTTATTTCAGTAAACGCACTTTAAAGCTCCGAACTCGAAGTCGTGCGAAACACCACTGTTAGGTGACGCTTACTCTCAGAGTGTCTCGGGAATTTTATTTCAGTAAATGCACTTTAAATTTCTTTTCTCTTTCTGCAGTTTTTGAGTTGGTGGACGTCGTGATACTCCTCAACAAACTGACGAAGCTCCTAATATAGTTCTTGGAAAGGGGCTTCGAACAAGTATGTCACTGTTTCCCATATTTAACCGTTTGTATAAGCAGGAAGTTGATGAAGATTTTGATACAGAAGTAAGTGCTAACAATCTGCTGAATAATCAACTCTACACTTTAAAGTTTAAAATCATTTGTGCCTTGCTTTATGTTGTCATTTCAGGAATCAACATGCCCTATTTGGGGTCTGAAATCGGGGTTTAAATCATTCTGTGTGGGTTCTTAAACAGGGTCTGAAATGCATGAGTTTAGGGGCTGAGAATGGCAGGTTTGGAAGTTGAAATGGGTTACTTTGGAGCCTCAAATGGATGTGCATTGTTTGGGCCTTAAATAGGCCATATCGATTCCTGAAATAACATTTCAACTTTCATTGCCATCTACTAATAAACATATACTGATAAGTTGATTTTTTTGTAGGCACATGACGTGTGGATACTAACGCGACCTTGGTAAGTTCCTTTACTTTATTTTGACGTGCTTTCAAATAAAGGTTTCCTAAAGCAGATAAATGTTATTTACGTGCAGTGAGGGCACGAGGCTCCATGGAGTGACACTATATACAAGCTGTGAAAGCCACTTATCGACCTGCGGCTGAGTAGGAGGTATACAAATTTAAACGTATTATAGATGTTAGATAAAATTTATTTGACTCATTTGTGATGCTATTATAATAGCATTCGACTCTGCTATTTGAATTTTTACAGGAGTTAAGTCCGAATCAGAAAATGTAGGAGAAAATGTCGGACGAAATTGCCAAAGCAATAATTGCAAATGAGGGTGTTCCTGATGCAGAGTAGTCCCGAGTGGGTATTTGGAATGCACTTCATCAACACATGGTCCAATGTGCCTCTCGGCCTTGGCATAACCATGCTTCTCATCATAGACGTATCTCAGAATGGTTAGAGTACAATGAAAAGCTACGGAATATAAAAAACAACTATTTGGAAATATATTGATACATTATTCTTTAATGTTACGCATTTGAAAAAGCACGCAACTGTTGTTAGGTAGTTACATGGTATAAGTAATACGTAAAATAAAAATGTACCACCTAAAACTTTCTCTTCATCATGGAGTTGCAATGGTTGGCACGTCATGAACTCTAATTTGGCTAACAATCTGAATGAGTCACTTCTATTGATTTGTATCATATATCAATTGTTCATTCTCCCTAATCAAACACCTAATTGAAACTTTGTAGGTCATGGGTACTTAACAACAAGCTTTGCACTTATTGTTGGATCAAAGGGTCATGCAATTGCCGTGGAAGGCATTTCTGAGAAACATATTAATAAACTACAAAAAGACAAAATCGTATATACATCTTTCTATTCGTAAAGCAGTAAAATGGTTAAACATCTCCCTGAAGGAATTAGACGTACGACATATAATAATAATAATAGCCCGCCCAACGTATTAGACGAAGGTATTAGTTATTGGTATGCTAACATATGTAATTTAGTATGTTTCTATCTTTATTTTTGGTAAACTTACTTTTTTCAACGATAATCACAAGTCATGCCCGCCCTGTGGGCGGGCTTATATGCCCGGGAGGGCTTACAAGTCATGCCCGCCCATTGGGCGGGCCATGAAAACTATAATTACAAGTCATGCCCGCCCATTGGGCGGGCTTTGAAGTCTAGTATATATATATATATATATATATATATATATATATATATATATATATATATATATATATATATATAAGAATTCCCACTTAGACTGGTAGTGAGAACCCGATCTCCAGAAGCTAATTGGCAAGGTTCGACTTGACCGGACCAGATCGCAAATGCAACGCCCGTCTTCCAAATCAAAAGAAAAAGGGGGAAGAAAGATGGAATGGGGCCGGTGCGTGGGCAGGCGAGAAGACCTCAGTTGGAGACGGAGCGGCTTTCTTCACGAAGATGTCATTTTCAAGATAGGATTTTTGACACTGGGGAAGCCCAGTCAACCGATAGGGGGAAAAAATGCCATTCACTTGTCATTTTCTCATTACTTTAGGTCTCTCATTTTCTCTTTTTATTGGCATTACTATAGTGGGGATTTCAAAGAAATGGGCTTCATTTTTTAACCCCCATGATGTGGTAAAGGGAGGATATTAGGGGAAAATATATATATATATATATATATATATATATATATATATATATATATATATATATATATATATATATATATATATATATATATATATATATATATATGTATTTGATTCCATTTTAATTAATGGCTAAAATGTAGATATACAATACTTTAGGTACTAAAATGAAATTTAGAGGATAAAGACATAAAACTAAAATTCTCTGAGATTTTTTCATTCACACAAAAGGGTTTTGTTTTTTAGTTATAAAAGATCTGCCGACATCAACAAAAGGCATAAACTTTTTGAGCTTTCTATTAATCTATTATTCTATACAAACAAAAGCCATAAAAACCGTACTCATAAAGGTAAAATTAGATCATTCGAAGTTTTCTATTATTAATACTTATTCATAGAATTTGATATTTATTCATAGAATTTGATTTGATTTAGGCTTGGTTATTTACTTATTTGTTTATCCCTGATTTGATATAGAGTTTAGTTTTATTAGAATTTATTATTTGGTCATAGAATTTAATTTGATTTAGAATTTTTTATTTGTTCATCCCTAATCTGATATAGAGTTTGATATAGAATTATGGCTCCTAAACAACCATCCGGCTTTCAAAAACGTAAAAAGAAAAAAAGAGATGAAGAAATGAGAAAGTCACAAGCCGGTGCTATGTTCAAGTTTATGAAAAAAAACGCCTGTTGAAGAAACAGAAGAGATGCAAGGGCCACAACATGTTGACGAGCAGGAGCAGGTACAAGTAGAACCCGAAGAGATGGAAGAGCAACAACATGTTGAAGAGCAAGATGACTTACAAGCAGGACATGAAGAATCGGAAGAGGCCGAAGGGAATGTTGAGGCTAATATAAATGAAGCGTATGTTAAGCATAATCCTATTGATATATTTGATCCAAGAAGGTGGGAGGGACTTAATTCTGATGAGATTAAACTTTTAGTGGAGAAAGGTCCTAAAAGAGATACTACTATTGTATATGGTCCATATGATGTGCCTGGACGAAATGGTAGACGATTTTCCGCAGCTTTATATACAAGAACTTTATCAAATATGGAGAAGTGTGATAGAGAATGGCTAGTATATTCAAGAGAGGTAGACAAGCTATTTTGTTTCTGTTGTAAAGTGTTTAGAAATGGGGTTCCAAAAGGAGGATTGGATGGTGAAGGTTATCATGATTGGCACCATGCTACCACTAGAGTCAAAGAACATGAAGTTAGCTTGGATCATCTCACAAACATGAATAGATGGTTTGATATGCGTAAAAGATTGGAGTTTAACGAAACAATTGATAAAGTTCAATACGAGTCACTTGGTCTTGTAGTTGATGATATGCGTGGTCAAGGTTATGACAATGGGGCAAACATGAAAGGAAAACACCAAGGAGTGCAAAAGAGATTTTTAGATGTAAATCCTAGAGCATTTTACACACCTTGTGGTTTCCATTCTCTTAATCTTACATTGTGTGATATGGCTCATGTTTGTGCCAAAGGAAAGAGTTTTTTTGGAGTCATCCAATGTATATATACTATATTTGCAAATTCTATTAATCGGTGGCAACTTTTGAAAAATAATGTTAAAGGTTGGAGTCTTAAATCATTGTCTCAAACTCGTCGGAAAAGTCGTGTGGAGAGTGTTAAGGCTATCAAATTGCAACTTGTCGATGTGCGAGAAGCTTTACTTGAAGTTGGAGAAAAGGATAATGATGATGCAACTGCAAGTGCAGCAAATTCACTAGCTGAAAAAGAACTTGGTGACTTTGAGTTTGTGGTATCAATTGTAATCTGGTATCAATTATTAAAGGAGGTGAATATAGTCAGCAAGAAGTTACAATTGAAGGATATGCATCTCGATATTGCTATTAAAGAAATAAACAGATTGATTCGGTATTTCAAGGATTATAGAGAAACGGGGTATTCAAAAGCGATTGAAGAAGCAAAGGAGATTGCTAGTGAATTGGGTATTGATCCGATATTTCCACAAAAGCGTGTGATTCAAAGGAAAAAACAGTTTGGTGAGAGTTCAAGTAGCCAAGAAACTTCATTTACACCCGAAGAGAACTTTAGAGTCAATTATTTCTTATACATTGTTGATCAAGCTCGTTCTTCACTTGAGACAAGATTTGAGCAATTCAAAGAGTATGAAAAATTATTTGGCTTTTTGTTTCCATATAACTTGAGGGGAATTGAAGATAAAGAGCTTAAGTTGTCATGTCGCCTTCTTGAAAATGCACTCAGGTTTGAAGAAAGATCGGATATTGATGCTGATGAACTTTATATGGAGTTGAAGTTATTTGACACATCACAAATCGATGAACTTAATAACCCTATAGATGTTTTGAAGCGTTTGAAAGAGCTTGGTTGTTTCCCAAATGCAACCATTGCATACAGAATATTGTTGACTATTCCAGTCACAGTTGCATCTGCAGAAAGGAGTTTTTCTAAGTTGAAGTTATTGAAATCTTATTTACGATCAACAATGTCCCAAGAAAGACTTAGTGGATTGGCCATGATAGCTATCGAGAACAAAATCTTAGAGAATATAAACTGCGAAGAGCTAATCAACCAATTTGCTATGAAGAATGCTAGGAGGGCTTCACGTATTATCGGTTAACTAAGTAACTACTATGGTATGTATTTTTAATATTATGATCTTATTATGCATATATAATTTCTTATTATAATGTTAGTTATCATTTATAAAAAATTTTGTTTATATATTTGAATTCGCTAGGAGTTAGGGGCATTTTTTTCTCGGTTCGTATTTAAATTCTCAGGGCCACCACTCGTGACTATCAAGGAAGAAATCAAGGTAAAAGTTATGTTACAACATCTCACGTCAATTTTTTTTTCAATACATGACATTTTCTTCTTCCTTACAAGAGCAAGCCGGGGACGATAATGTCGATCTTCATGTTTATGAGGTAACACTCTTTCTACACTTTTTCGGTTTAATTTTTGATACTCATATATCCGTATGAAGCTGTAATATTGTTTTTCGTCTTTAAACAACAGCATACCGACAACGTGAAACTGGATACCCATTTGTTGTTGATGAGGTGATTTGTGAATCTAAGAAAATGAATTGGTGACGTTAAAATGAAATGATGTTATTGAAATTGAAAATTCGGACGATGAGAGCATTTTAATTTCGATGGGGATGATGATATTCTTGATAATAATTTGGATGATGTTTTGTCAATGTTCAATATCAAGAGGAAGAAAAGAAAAAAAGTTTCCGTGTTTAGCAGCAATAAAATTTATCGTTTGATTGACGAATATAATGAAGAGGAAGATGATATTTTTGGTTGATAGATATTTAGTTGCTTTTCAATATTTTAATGTCTTTGTCGATGTTTTATTCACCTACTTATGTTTAGGATTTTTCATACTGCTTATCCGGTCTAACCATAGGTTGAATTTCTCATGTTATTGGTTTTTTAGTGAATAAATGTTATTTAGGTCACTTATGTTTTAATGCAACTATTGTTACTTATACTTGTAGGCATAAAGAAAATAAAAGAAATAACATCATTTATGCACAAAGTATCGATGCAGTAAACATTATACATTTTATTCAAGTTACTAACCATCAGCAAAAAGTATCGATACGTTATCTTATAATCGATCATAACTTTTGAAAATTGTGTTATTTGTCTGGATTTAAACTCAAATAACTGTTAGTATCAATATAATTTTGTCATATGCAATTTCTAATGCATTTTAAACCAAAATGTGAATAAGATTCGTTAGCTTATATTATATTAGAAACTTGGATTCAAAAAATAGCTCTTTAATTTATAGTCCAAAAGCAAATTCATGATGAACAATTTCAATTGAATTTTAAACAAACATGTACTTTTAAATGAATACAAGTCCTCTACATGTCAATATAAGATTAGCGTTCTGAGTTTTGACCATTTTGTTTTTACTCCTCTTTAAGTGTTTCATGCTCAAAAGTGTGCTATAAAAAAAGCAAGATTGATACAAAAGTATTAGGCTGGACACAGTCGTGACACTCCACGACCTTGTCACATCAGCTTTCTTTCTCCGATTACCTGACGACGATCAAGTTGCCACAGTCGTGACCAAGGGTTTTTTTTTTTTTTTTTTTTTTTTTTTTTTTTTTTTTTTTTTAATTCAAAGAAAGAAAAAAACAAAAAAAAAACAAACAAAAGTGGTAGTGCAAAAATCGGTCTAATTTTCGACCGACATTGGTAATATTCGTTGCTCGACCGATCCATGACCAAATGCCCACTCTAATGGCATGACCGATCATGACCTTGTAGGTCGACCGATTCATGACCTTCCCACTGTGTATAGCCATAAGTCACATATTTAAAAGATTGTAGTATAATCTTTTATATAATAAAACAAAACCCCAAGTGGGGACTTTTTAATTTTAAAAACTCAACCTTCTCTTATTTGGTAATAATTTTATTATTATTATTATTAATTTTCTTAAACATGTTTAAATAGAAAAACATAAATACTTTCTTTTTTTACAATAATGTTTTATAAATTTGTTTTTGGTGAAAAATTGTGTACAAAAATATGTGTCAAAAGTATAAAGAAATAAAATTTTAAAAAGGCGGGTTTAATTTACAAAACTTAAGTGTCGAAAACTAAAACATCAAAACCACCCACAGTTTCAACCCCGTTTTTATCTTCCAATGTAAACCTTAAATTAAAAATTGAGCGATTTTAAAACAAATTGAAGCAAATAATATGTTGCAGTGATTCCAAAGACTTTAAATAAACTGATTTTATTTATTAAAGAACATAAACTCTTTCAATGGGCTAAAGGTATGATATCTAATTTATAAATTCTGTTTAAAATTGATATAGGGCTTTTATTCATATTCTAAAAAGGTTTGTAATTTTCCTGTTAATTATGTTTCAGTTTTGGGGAAGAATTTGGGTTTGCTTGAAGCTCTAATTTGATCAATAATGGAAGAATATTTGTAAAAATTTCAGAAACTGGTGCGAGAAGA
This sequence comes from Artemisia tridentata subsp. tridentata, assembly GCA_021014915.2. Classification (NCBI taxonomy): domain Eukaryota; kingdom Viridiplantae; phylum Streptophyta; class Magnoliopsida; order Asterales; family Asteraceae; genus Artemisia; species Artemisia tridentata. The sequence continues at coordinate 382,726,963 of CP139506.1, forward strand.
AATCAAAATAGAAAAATATGATATATACATGATTATCATTAAATATCTTGTTATAATTGTTTTGTAACTATTAGTGATTGAACAGTTTCGAGAGTTACAGAGTGTAGTTAGCTCACCATGCCTATAGGCAACATTAGTAGTGCATAGTTAGTGATTTATGTTATTTGGTTTCAGGTTGGTTGGTTTTGCAACGTCGTCTCAAAGTTACGGGTCAAAACATGCATTTTCTCAATTCGGGTCAGGTGATTTGGACCCGATTGTGTAAACCCGCAAATTTTAGTAATTTTTATTAGCATAATTTTTTTGTATCCTATAGTTATAGTAATAATATTAAACTGTATGAATCTTTGAAGAGAACGAAATTTCATGTGGATAAAGGAATTATTGGTGTCAGTTATTTTGAGTCTCATAAGGTTGTCATAACCCGGAGTTAAACTTTCATCCAGTGACACGTCAGCGCCACATCAGCTTTAACCTTTTCACTTTTAACTAAATAAAACACTCGTTATCATAACTCAACATTTTGGGCCCTACTTTTATCATAACTCAACTAAAAAAACCTGAGTTAAACCTTAACACACCACACGGTGTGGGAGTTAAACCTTAACTCACAAAAAAAAACGACACCTTAACGCACGTTAAAGCTTTGAAGAGAACGAAATTTCATGTGGATAAAGGAATTATTGGTGTCAGTTATTTTGAGTCTCATAAGGTTGTCAACATATTATTAAGGCTAGCCACACTCATGACCCGAAGCGACCTGGGTCACCGGCTGCCACGTCAGCTTTCTCTCTCAGGCGACCAGAAGCGACCGACCTGCCACACTCTGAAAAAGTTTTTTTTTTTTTTTTTTTTTTTTTTTTTTTTTTTTTTTTTTTTTTTTTTTTTTTTTAAGATGGAATAAACTCATTGTATAATCGGTCGCTTGACCGATCGATTTTGCAAAACAAATGCAACCGACCTTTCTTCCACACTCCAAGTGACCCAAGCAACCTTTCCCTTTTCCATGCGATCGACCGAAGTTTTGACCAAGAGTGTGGGCAGCCTAAGGTTATGCCTAAGTCTTTTCTTTTCGTTTGATGTACACAATAGTTGTTGGTGCGCGAAACAAAAAGGCCAACTCATCTAATTAAACAACCTGTTAAGTCTATGGTGTGTTTGACTTATATTTGTGTTATTTGTTACAGTGTAACACAGATTAAACAGGGCTATATAAGGAGCTAAATTTACGGATTTGTCATTATAATATATACTAACCATGGTTTTTGCCCTAAACAATTAGATGTAGCTTAAGTACTTTAATCTCAAATGTTATTGGTCAAGACAATAGAGTAACAGTTGTGGTACCATGTGTGGCTATTCCTCATTGGCTGAAGTGAGGGATGCCTTTTACTGTTCACGTCATTAGTGGTGATGTGTGTTTACTGTTCACGCAATTAGTAGTTAATCATATGTTAGTACAGGTTACCATTACCTACACGTGTCCAAGAGATTATATTCTACCCTTTCTATAAGGTTCAACACACATCCGCCTCTTCCTATTTAAAAAAAAAAAAAAAAAAAAAAAAAAAAAAAAAAAAAAAAAAAACAGCTAGATCTGCGTTCTGGCAAGGTAACGTAACTGATGATTAATTACACAGACAAATAAGGGATGCTTTGTTAGATCCGATGAGAGGCTTAGTTATTTTTGGTGGCGAGGCAGGGATTCCGTAAATAGCTTCCGATTTGAGGTTACCATTTGGGGAAGAGACCGAATGGCATATTTTCTTACGAATTTTAAAAATTCGGGCGGTATGGTTTTCTAATTTTGTTAATTTTTTAAAAAAAAAATTCTTTTTTTTAAAAAATCAAAATTAGGGTTTCATTATGTGTTTGTTATTATGAACTGGGTTTTTTGAAATTTACTATCAGGGTTAATTGGGTGTTTCGAAATTGCATAACATGGTTAATTTAGTGTCATGCTTAATTGGGTGTTATGCAACAGTGACCTTTTGATGAAACCAAGTTTTATAGGAACATAAAATTTTGATGAGTGCTTTAGAGTTTGGTACACTGACCCTTTGGTCAAAAGAAGAGATTCAATTTGTAGGTTCATGATCAATACTAGCATCACACGACATATGTCAAATACGTTAATAAATTTACAGGTTTAATCAACAGCGACACATGCATTGTTTACATTTTCTTTTACTGCCAACATGTTTTTTATATTGAAGGAGCTGACTGCATACTATGGAGAGAAGTTAAATCTCAAAAAAAGACACAATATCAGTGATGGATGTACGGAGACTGACCACAGGTACTACTAATTTCGCACGGTCTGTACATCCATCATTGATACTTTGTCAATATTTTTCTACCTGCCACCTTTTTCATGCTGGAGTTTGATCCTTTTAATTTGTTAGTAGAGGTTTTCGTGTCAACGTTGGTCAGTTTTCAGTTTTAAAAGAAATGTTTATGAATTTTACACAAAGAGGGTGTTTGGATTACCTTAATTTATGACCTTATCAGTTTATTTGAAATGACAAAAGCCAATAAGTTCACCTTTTATCAGTTATGGAAAATGCAATATAGTAATGGGCTATGACGATTAACTATTGATTACTGAATCAGATGATATTGGTCAGACAAAGTCGGAACCGTAACTTGGCAAGGCAATGACCGGATGGCGCGTTAGCATACTTGCTATTGTGCAACTGTGTTTATTTGCAGCCCTGGCGATACTTTCACGTTTTTGACCATTTCCTATTTAAAAATCTGAGCCTAATGTTTTATTGTATGAATACAATATTACACATGCTACTGTATCGTAAATGAAGGTGATCTACACATATTTATGCTATACAGTTGGAAAGCATAAGCATATGAATAAAACTTAAAGCAACATACCTTTCTTATCAATGCGAAGTGGTTGAAGGTTTAACTTTTTCCTATTTTGGAATAAATTGATATGGTATCCACAATCTCCCCACTTTTTTTTTTTTTTTTCCTTTCGTATTTCTGGATTCAATGTGTATCTCTAAGCATGTATTTTGTGTTCTAGATTTTTTTGACGAAATCTATTCAACAAGGCTCATTGTCAGGTTGTGTAGATCATAAGTATACACATGTATGATCGATATTGCATATGAGTATAAAGACAAATAGATTGGAAGCCCTATGACTGACTGAAAAAATGGCAGGAGGGCCCTTGATCTATCCTCTCCCATAGCAGCTGATCCATGTATGTTGAGTTCAGTACATTTTGCCTGTAGAGGATTTGATTCGGAAAATCAGGAATAACGACAGAGGGTAGCACAACTGTTACTCAATTGTTGTGACGAATAAGCTTTGAGATTAAAGTTGTTAAGTTCCCTCGCTTCAGCCAATGAGGAATAACGACACATGGTACCACAACTGTTACTCTATTGTCTTGACCAATAAGGTTTGAGATTAAAATAGTTAAGCTACATCTAATTGCTTTGGGCAAAAAGCATGGTTAGTATATATTATAATTATAATATAATACCATACCTATGTGTATTATGAGCATCATTAAATGACCCGTACATGAACAGTAATTTGAAGCTCATCCAAGAGCCAATAAAATGTTGGTTAAATGACAGATGCTTTTTGATTTCATATTAATAACAACAGTTCTTTCTTTTTAAATTTGCTTTCATCATTTTGCTGATGTAAGTGTACTGATATAAACCTTCAGAGATCCAACAGGGTTGTTTATTTTATGCATGACATTTATTTTCCTGCAAAATGTCATTTGTTGCTTTACTTAGGCTACGACTATGATGATTTAGAACTATTTTATGAGACTAATGAATTGGGTGGTCAAAGATTGTAGACGTAACTTGGCACGGAAACGACTGGATGGCATCATTATGCAACCATGTTTAATTGCAGCCATGGCTGGTCATGCAGCTTTTGCACCCTATTTGGTTATAAAATCTGAGCCTAATAACTGCCTTTGTATATTTTCTCGAAAAGTGGAAAGGTTTTTTTGTTACTTGATTGATGAGGACCACTTTCGAGACCTTTGCTAAATTCATTAGAATTGTAGTTGAGTTTAGAATACTATATGAAGAATGTAGCATGTTATTGTTCGAGTTCTATAAATGACTAAAGAATGACAATGATGAGAGATGAGATGAGACCGCATACGTTTTGCAGCGATGGTAAACTTCAATTCTTTTTGTTGCCTGGTCCCCATTTACAGGTATGCGTCTAATTGCTTTCTGAGTCAAAGTATTACTATACATCCTTATAAATTGTTTATTAGTAATTTGATGACTTTCTGAGCGCAAATATTACTTTTAATGACTTTCTGAAATTAGCTTTATGATTATTAATTTGTAGGCAACTAACTCTATTGCACTAACTTATCAGATATTTTTTTTTTTAATATTGGAATGTGCATGAGATTGGAATGACTTATTATTGGCCTAATAAACTGTTGTCTTGGTGCGGTAGTTCACAGGACAGTAGAGTGTAACAAATAGTTGCCTCAGCAATCTTCATCTGTGCAACCAGGTATACCACTTATGCATATTTACTTTTTTCTCTTGAGTCTCATGATGGTATAAATCTGTTGTGTTGTTGCAGCAACTGGAAAGATGGTAGAGTGCAACAAATACTTGGTTTAGCAACGTTGATGTATACAACCAGGACATATTATCAACTCCATTACACCAACTAATCAGGTATCTTTTTTTTGATATTGGGCTGCGGGTCTGATTGGAATAGCTTATTACAGGGCCATGATGATTCATACTTATTTTTTGAGACTAATAAATTGGATGATCAGACATTCTAACCGTAGCTTGGCACGACAAAGGTCTATGATATAAAGAAGTGAGTTTGTAAAACTTAGCAAAAAATTATAATTGTGGATTCTATAAAAGTGTGTCAAAGAGAGGTTGAAAGTAACAAGGTATGTATTAGGTGCCCACATTACTTAGTACATGAATGGTTTAACTTAATAAATGAGTCTGGAATTTCAACATATTTACCCATTCTAAGTTCCCATACAGTTCCTTTTGTTATTTCAACAATATAGCAATTCGCCTGGTGCAGGCCTTTGCACAAAGGGAGTTGAAACGACAAAAGGAACTGTAGGGGATCTCAAAATCATTGACTATGTTGCTATTTGAATTCCATTCTTTTTTATGATCTAAAACCAACCATCTACAAAGTAATTTGCCCATACACAGTTTGCTACATTGAACCTCACCTTGAAAACTTCAATTATTAGGGTACATCTATCTAACGATGTATCTGGGTTCCATTGGTTAAATTGACCAAGTTCCCTAAAACCATTTATCTATCAGGCACACCAATCATTTTAGGTAACTCGGTCAAATTAACCAATGGAACCCATATACATCGTTTGATAGATGGGCTCTAATAATTGAGGCGTGTTGATTGTGATAATGATAAAGTGTGTATTGTTCATGACAGGCCACACTCCTTCATTATCCCATTCAACACGAGTCCTAATACTCACATGCTTTTCTAGAATCGACAATTTTTCCTTCGACACACCTTGGTACTTTGAACTTCCTCTCGAAAACCCATTCCTATGTCACTGTTATTGCAATGGGTTTGGCGCAAACCTTTGCACATACTTCAGCGACATGGCAATGGGATTTCGAGTGGAGGCTCAAAGTACCAAAGTGTGTCGTGGTACGAACAACGATCCCCAACAAATTTGGTATAACAAACACGGAACATCCAACTTAGATGGTTGCTCTTATCTTCCCCTCGAATTCCTTTTGCTATTTGAACGGCCTACCAATACGTCTGGTGCAGACCATTGTTTAAAGACCGTATAAATAACAAAAGGAATTTCAGAGGGAGGTAAGCGTTTCCACCTATGATTATTGGCACTGGTAATCTAATTGGTGTACATTTTTATAGAAAATTACATATACTCCCCTTTCATTATTGATCAGGACCTTTTGTTGAACTAGAACTGCCAATATGCAACAAAAAATATTACTTTTGGCCCGTTACAGCTAAATCTGACGGTCAAAGAAACCTGTTGCCTCAACCTTTGGATATTTGTTTTATTTTAATGTTTAATTGAAATTATGATTTTGTTAATTTGGAGGTTAAGTTGATTCATTTTGCAGATTGTCAAGGTAATGATCTTTACAGGCAACGCTGTTAAGGTATTTGTTGCCAAGTCTGTTTTTGATAAACCACCAAATATTTAAAAACATATGCTACTTTTGATCTCGCCAATACAGCCTCCTATACTTTTCGTTACCAAAGATATATATATATATATATATATATATATATTCTTTTTCTTTCATTCCTCCCAGGATTTTTTTTTTGGGTAATCTGCTCCCATGAATAGAGGTTTTGGTATCAACATTGGTGAGTTTTCACTTTTACCTAATAATATCATGTTCAATGGTGTTTCAAATTGGTTATGAATAATGATTTAAGTTATTACCCTTTGATATAATTATATAAACAGTGTCGTCTAAACAGTTAAAAAAATGTTTATGAATTTTATACTAAGTGAGTGTTTGGATTAGCTTAATTTATAACCATATCAGCTTTTTTTAACTCACAAAATCAAATAAGTTATTTTTTTTATCAGTTATGAAATATGCAGTATACTAATGGGCTATGATGATTAACTGTTGATTAGTGAATCAAATTATATTGGTCAAACGCAGTTGCAACCGTAACTTGGCGAGGCAATCACCGGATGGCATGGTGGCATACTTGCTATTGTGCAACCGTGTTTATTTGCAGCCGTGGCGGTAGTTTGACTTTTTTTTGACCATTTCCGATTTAAAAATCTGAGCCTAATGGTATCTGTAATCTTTAACAAGGTTCATTGTCAGTTGTGTAGATCATAAATATACAAATTTATGATTGAGCCTGCATATGAATATAAAGACAAATATATTATCGTGCTAATACCATACCAATGTGCATAATAAGTTACCTATGTGTATTAGCAGTACTGTTAACCCACACTTAGATGAACAGTAATTTCAGACTCTTTGGAGAGCCAATGAAAATGTGTCACAATGGTATGTATTCATCATTAGCATTCTAATTGCATTAACAGTAATTTGAGTTTCCATTATGCATGACATTTATTTTCCTGAAAAACGTCATTCGTTTCTTTACTTAAGGTAGGGCTATGATGAGTAAAACCTATTTTCTGAAACTAATGAATGAAAGATTGTAACCGTAACTTGGCACAACAATGACTGGATGGCATCATTATGCAACCGTCTTTGTTTGCAGCCATGGCTGGTCATACATCTTTTTTCACCCTGTTTTGTTATAAAATTTGAGCCTACTAACTACCTTTGTATATGCATGATTATCATATTCTTAATTTACAGGCTTACTTCACTTTACTAGACGACCGTCTTTTATGCATCTTTCCAAGTTCAGTGATACAAAAGTTTCTGATAATCGGTCCTTTGCACTTCACCATAAGAGCAAACACAAGTGTTCTACATCGTGTGTCAATATTAGGAAATGAAGACTATCTGGTATTTTTTTTATTTGCCGATACTAACAGTTGATGTTCTGTGCCTGTGATAGTTAATTTTTTTTCGCATATTCATAACTGTAGTTTCACAAAAGGCCCTGATCAACAATAGGGTACAATTCTTAAAGAAAGATGAGAAACAGAAGAGAATGTTGTGACAAGTGATTTGGTGCAAATTACTTCTTCGCACCATCCTCTTCCGTTTCCCATCTTTCTTTTATAATTGAACCGTATTGTTTATCAGCACCTTTTGTGGAACTGCAGTTGCGAATATGCGAAAAAAATTAACTCTCACACATCAACTTTTAGTATTGGCAAATAAAGCATACAAGGTATTGTTCATTTCTTAATATTGACAAGCGATGTATATCATCTGTGGTTGCTGTTATGGTCAAATGAAACCGACGGGTTATAAAAGCCTTTTTGTGACACTAAACTTGGCATGATGCACAAAACACAGTTGTGTTTGCCATTGCTCATGTTGTTAAACTTTTTAACAAGCTGGCATTTTTTTAGTCGAGCCAAATGACTTTTATATAACGCTTAATAATACCCTGTGTTCTCCAACTACACCTTTGCGTACCAAGGTTTCCTTTTTCTTTTTTTTTTTTTTTTTTTTTTTTTGGATATCTATGTAATGCATGTGGAATATACCAGCCAATTATGAAAGCCATTAATATTTCCTATTTTTGGTAAATGTAGCTTACCACCCATGCCTTGACATAATGATCCAGTGGCAATCGTGCATATGCTGCCCGCAAAAGAAGCCTGGCCCGAATATCCGAAGGTGTGTTACAATACTAATGCGTAGGCATGCTAGCCTTCTTAAATCGACAAAGGTTTTAATCATTTTGTGTTTCATTCATTGTAGATGCACATGATCCACAATGTCAGTTTCCAGCAACAAATCATGTGGCACCAGCAGTAGGCGTAATTCACTAGCCCAACAGCAAAGTGCTAGCCAAGCCTTGCAAGAACTATGAAGCATAGTGCAATACGACCGAATCATATAAAGCGATACGACTTATTTGCTACAGGCACATCAGAATCAACAGCTGCAGCTACAGCAACAGCAGATGGACGGTAAACTAGAAGCCCACAAATGGTCACTCAACAAGGCCGTCACATACCGACGTCAATTGCAGCATCTGCGCGTGCAGGTTAGCCATACTCGACAAACTGTTCCACTTTATTCCAAATGTCCATCACTTTTTTGTTACACCATATTCCCTAATTTTTGCTTGCTATACTGATGAACCTGCAGAAAACCTGGGACAGTGTCTGCAACCGTTCATAAAGAACTGTTTGCAAGTGCAGGAGAACAACAAAGTGGCCCCAATGCTAAAAAAACAAACACGATTAGCACCATAATCGGAACACACATTAGCTTTTGAAATAGTATGCGTGCAGTTTACATAATGCGCATTCCTGTAATATGTACATGATATGGAATTATGAATATTCATATGTGTTTGTGAAGTTACAAATATTATTTATTGATATATTGATAGGCGAAGCCAGAGGTAGGGAGATTGATTTTTGGTACTATCGCTTTGTTGATTGCGTCGACTTCAAGTATATTGATTGTATCTTTGTGTTATTTTGTTCGATTTCAAATCTATAAATGCAAATGTGAATAGCGTGTATACATGGTTATATGTGATTTAGGTCTCATTAACATCTTTAATTTCAAACCTTATTGTTCACAACAATACACTAACAGTTGTGGTACCCTGTGTGGCCACTCCTCATTGGCTGAATTGAGGAAGGAATTTTACTGTTCACGTTATTATTGGTTAATTACATTGTGTGGTTATTCCTCATACAGACAATTAACTCTATCATCATTCTCCTTTTGGTGATTAATTTATGGTGGCCAGGATTGGGTAATCGGAATTTGTTGTGTGTACCTGTGTTAATCGGTGTGATAAGAAAGAGTGTGCAGAGATGAGAGAGAGAAGAGATATTGTGTCTCTGGATTCTTTTAGGTATAAAGAGATATAATAAACCTGTATTACAGTGTATTAACATGTAATTAGTATGAACAGTACAAGACACTCCCTCCTTTCACCCAATCACAGGTAGCCACACATGTTAATTAGCCCCATTGACTGTTCACGTTATTATTAGTATATATGGCAATACAGCTTGCCATTATGTACACGTGTGCAACACATTCGACAGTTTCTATAACCTTCCACACACATCCACTATCAACACCACATAATCAATTTCAATTTCCCCCAATTAATCCTCAACGTATTTTGCAATTCGATACGTCAATTTCATATTTCCAGGGTTTAATTTAATTATCAACAACCAACGTTTATACAAGTAATCACAAAAACACCTGCCCCGCAGCAACGTGCGGACAAATATGCTTGTTGAAATACTAATGGAAGGAGGTGAGTCTGTTAGAAATAGGAATAGTTAGCATTAATGATTGATTCTTTGTTTATACTCTTACTTATTAGTCACTGATTATCTTAGTATCATGTAACATATTCAATTTAATGTCAATAACCAGTTAGAGCATGTTCAACCTTAACGCAGCAAGTGCGTTAAGGGAATTTTGTGGTGCGTTAAAGGCACGTTAATTGTTGAATGGAGGGCGTTAAGGGTGCGTTAATGGTTAAGCGTTAACCCCTTAACGCCGGGTTAAACCCTTTTTTTTTCTTTTCTTTTCTTTCTTCCGATTTAAATGGGTTTTGGTGTGTATTTTGGTGTGTTTTTTATATACTGTGTGTGTTATGTGTATGTTTTAGTGTGTGTTTTTTTTCCAGATTGTATAACATATATATGAGGTTGAAGATGACATGTTTGGTTATTGTAAATTTTAGTCCCTATGTTTTTTTTTTTTTTTTTTTACAATTTCAGTCCTTGTGGAGTTGTGGTTATTGTAAATTTTAGTCCTTTTTTTTTCTTTTCTTTTCTTTACAATTTCAGTCCTTGTGGTTTTTTTTTTTTTTTTTTTTTTCCCTATTGTTTTTCAAAAGTAAAAAAATACTAGTTATTGTAAATTTTAGTTTTGTAACTTTAAAGAAAATGTTTTTTTGTATTTTATAAATGGAAAAGAAAAAAAGTGGGGCCCAAAATGTGGTATTATGGGTGAGTTATGGTTGAAAGAGTTTTAAGGTGAGTTAAGGTGAAAGGGTTAAAGCTGACGTGGCAGGTGTGTTAAAGTTTAACCCGTGTTACGGTTGGGAGTGCTCTTAGATGTGATTTCATTAATAGGGTTCATTTGTTTATGATTTTGTTATTAAGGCTTCTTTCTCAACATTTGTTTTTACAATTATGTGTTTTGATTTTGTAATGGAGGATTCTTTTTAACTATTCTCTTAACATAAGCAAATTTTAAAAGTTTGTAATAGTAACAAGATCTTAGCCAATTTCAAACTTCATATGGACCTGTTTTTTTGATGGTTTTAGAAGCTTCAAGCATATTATTCTAAGTAACATCTTGGAAAATCCAACTAAGCATATATCCCTTTGAGTGAAGAAGAGAAGGGCTTTGGATAGACAGTCCTCTTTCGCCTAAAAAAAGTATATATCGTTTTGACATACTAAAAAAAGTATCCAAATCGGTACTTTTAAGTACTTAGTTTAGTTTAAACATTAAAGTGCATATATCGTTATGATAGACGTTATAAAAAAATAAATAGTTTTAAAACTAAAAATGCATGTATCATTATGAACATTAAATGTTTTATATTTTTTAATACATAAAACCTTTTAATCCGATTACTATTGAAATAACATGATACGTGCAACCCTATTTGACAGACTAATTAAAGGTGTTAAAATTTTTGACAATTTTCTTGTCGGGTCAACCAATCTAACCCGTCCATACCGAGAAGCAACCAGTTTTGACCTGTCACGAAACACACCCAAATTTCTCCTTTTGTGACCTGATATGCTCATGTATGATATGATTATGTCCCTATTAAGGTTGCATAATGTTCATTCTTTCTCCAGAGTTCTTCTGGAAACAGGTTCCTCCTGCTGAACCATACCGTTTTATTCTTGGTGATCTGAGGGAAAAATTGTACAATACACGTGAAAGAGCTCATCATCTGTTGGCCCATGCATGATGTGTCCGAACTTCCAGAGGAATTGGTTTATACCAATATTGAACTGGCATGCCTCGCCCATTTGTCCTAAAGTTTACTCAATTTATCTTAAACTCTTCTTAATGCAACCAAATATCAGTGTGTGAACCAGATAAATGATATTAAACAAGCAACCACAAACACCTTTCAACTTATTGCAATTTACAAGTATTTAGGATGCTCCAAACACGAACAATCAAACTCTCATATCTTTGGCATTGTATACAACATACAACATACATTCTTCAGTTACTTTATTGTATGTAAACCATTGATAATGGTGCCTTGATGAAAGTTTTTTTTTTTTTTTTTTTTTTCTTGATTCCCAACTTAATGCATGTATAAATTTAGTATGTTAACTGCTAAGTTTGAAAGACAATTTTCTCGAGTTTTTGACATATGTGTTCCATTTCATGTTGCAGGTTGTAAAGTTGGTAAAGTGAGATCCATTACCCATTTTATCTATTCTTTTGTTGCTGCGTTTTAATTATTATGTTGCTGCATTTTAATTGAATTTAATATTTTTTGTTTTATTCTAATCAGTTTTGGTTTATTAGTTTAGCTATAGCTAGATATAATGTTATACCTAAGTTCTTAGGTTACAAGTGAAAAGAGAAACAAATTGAATAAAAGAAAACCAAAGTGGGAGATTTGGAAGGAGTAAAAGTTCAAAAGTAGTATTTGCTAAAACCTACAAAACTTAAGCATGAATGTATCGATTATTAGACCACTTCTAACGGGTAACGCAGAATTGCGTTAAAGGTGCAAAAATGGCACGTTAAGCTTGCGTTAACATGCGTTAACAAGCGTTGGAAGATGGTGGCGTTAACGCAGCGTTAAGGGACGCGTTATACCCTTAACGCTGCGTTAAGGGTATAAACCGAAAAAAAAAAAAAAAAAAAAAAAATCTCACAAATTCCCCCTCAAACGGTTTGATTGTAGCCGTTATTTTCAAAAAGAAATTACACATTCAGCCCTTGTGTTTATGTTTAAAAACGGAAATGTTGCCGGACATTTTTTCCGGTGAGAAAGAAGAAAGGAAGAAAAAGACCGGTGCGTATTAAAGCAACGTTTTCAGCAACTCCTGTGTAACTACTCATCTTCTCCCTATCATTTAGGAGGTAACTACTAAAAAAGAAAGAAAGTAGTGTGATTTTTTTTGTATTCGGAGTGTTCCGGTTGTAGATCTAGAAGTTGAGTGAGAGAATTGGTTTGTGTGGCTGCATATCACAAATGAAATTAGGGTAGTGTTGTGATAGGGTTATTTAGATTTGGTTGGTGGGCTTTTGGAACTTTGATAATTAACTGGGCCTTAATTGTGTTGTTGGACTAATAAAGGAACAAGTATTTGCACTAATCGGTTGCACAGTTAAACTACAAAAGAGTGGATTAATGTTTAAGTTTTATGTAATGTTATGTTTTTTTAATTAATGTTATGTTTTTAAAAAATAAAGTATTTATAAGTTTAGGGGTTGAATTTGAAAATATTTGATATAAAGGTGAGTTAAGGTGTGTTAAAGCTGAGTTATTGTTGGAAGGGTTAAAGCTGAGTTAAGTTAAGGTGTGTTAAAGCTGACGTGGCAGTGCCTTAAAATTTAAGGCTGAGTTATTGTTGGAATTGGCCTTATAGCTGCAACAACAATAGCGAAAAGTACTCAAGAAATAAGTTATACTATGTCAATTTGGAATTTTGGATTTTGATTTAGGACTCCGTATATAAGGTCAACTGGGTAAATCAAAAAATCAAGTAAAAAAAAACATTGATCAAAATGGTTGATAATCAATCAGTGTGTGTTCAACTGTTGAAGTACTTATCAAACTCTTGAATGGTTTTATCTTCTTTTTTATGCTTACTTTGGTAACATGATTTGTGATCTATATAGTGGATAGATCGTTTTTAGAGCTCAAAGCTTTGGACAAATTAAGGTAATGTTGGTCTCCTAATGTTACGTGTATTATTCGGATTCACATTAAAACTATTGATTATGACCCGTTTTTCAAACTAGGAATCGGACTCTAATTATATTTGCTTATTCTTATTAATTATGCCATGTTACGTAATGTGTCAAATCTGAACCAGAGAACATGGTAGCAACATTCGGAAGCACATAGAAAGCTTTGAATTTATGTTTGACCAACTCACATCGAGTATGTTTCTTGATTTTTGAGGTGGAAAATAGCATGGGTTGCGGGTTTGGTTTACCCGAAAACACTTCGTGTTATAAATTATACCTTTGTGGGATTTAATAGCACATACATATTTTGTATTATTTTTAAAATGGCTGATCTATTGTTTTGGTTTTGAGATTTCAGGAGGTTAAAGATGGCCACTGTGATAACCGAGCTTAATTAAGGAGGAAGCAAACATAGCCCCAACAGACATAATTAGAGGGCTTACAAAAATATTTATATTTTATTTGTTCATGATTTTGTAGAGCTTGAAATTAATGGTGATGATTTGGGTTTTGGCAAGTGGTTTAAAGAATTTAGGGCCCGTTTGGTGGGGTGTATGAGAATAAGACTATGACTTTGAAAGTTATTAAAGGTGTTTGTTTTGTGGGCCCATGAATGAAATTGGTATATCATAGTGATAGATTCATTACCTACCAATTTGATGTTTATGAAATCCATTCCATGGATCCTTCTGTTTTACACTACAAAATTCAAATATCTATACATTTTTTCATACCATATTTTGTCATCCAAACATAAACAATCATAATGATACAATTTTTCATATCCATTGTCATTATACCTCATACCAAATTCGATACCTATTGTGATTTCTAGCAGAAAACCAAACGGCCTAGAGGCAAACACGTTATTGGTTTGTTTTTAGTTACTCTCTATTTGTAGATATTAATAGTCGACTGTTAATAAAACAGTGATATCCTAATACATGTTGAAAGAAAATGACTTAGAACACTATGGGAGTGTTTCGGTGAGCTTATTTAAAAGAGTACATTTTGTTTTCAAAGTTTAGAAAACACCTGTTTGAATGTGTATTTATTGTGAGTGAACATCCTTTTTTATTTTTTCATTTTGACCGTTCGCTAAATTTCTTTAATTTTTCTATGAAAATGTCTCATGGGTGGTTAAGGTGATAATGGCTTCTGGTAGCGTACCTTCGTCCTCATTTAAATCCACAACTTACAGACAATTCTACTTCTGGGAACTATTTTAAAATATAAATTTTAATTGTAAACGATGATATTAGAATGTGATTTGAAAAATGAAGAGGCATTATAATTTGTAAACTTGCTCCGCCTAATATTTTTGTGGCTATAAAATGATACTTCACCGTCATGTGAAATTGTGAATGCAATTGTTTTGTTGTGCAACTGTTTGGTTTCTGTCTTGATTTTAGTTTTCCATCATAATTCTATTTTGGATTTTCTTGATGCATGACCATAAGAAACTGGTATTTGCATGTAGCGTTTCTATGTTCATCTAACTTTATATTTGTGAATCCTATAATTTGTGCATGTAGCATTTCTATGTTCATTACCTTCATATTTGTGAATCCTATGATTTCCCTGAACAACGACCTTTTAGTTCTTCTCGCTGGTCATGTTAATTTTTATGAAGAAAAATACTAACAACGTTTGAAATTAGTATATGATTTTGGATTTCCAACCATGAGTTTGGTTTATTTTTTTACTTTATATAAAGAAATGTAATTGTAGCATGATATATGCAACATATGATGTGTATAAATACGCTAATAAAATATAAGACTTTGATAAAATACTTCTGTTTAGCTCTTGCTATATCTTGTTAACAAAATTGAAAATATTAATCAATAACAATATATAATTAAAATCTTATAAAAAATCTCGTGCGTGCACGGGTATTATAACTACTTTATATTTTATAACTAGTTTATAGACCCGTGAAATTCAAGGGATTAAATTTAAAACCGTGAAATGATAGTTTTGTTATTATTATGAACATAAATATGTTTATATAAGCGATTGACTTGTGATATCATGCGAGTAAAAGCATGTGTTATATGCATGAATTGATAATAGTTTATAGACCCCGTGAAATTCACGGGGCAAAAAAGGAATTCGATCAAGTATATAACTGGGATCAACATTATTAATATGCCCAGAATCACTCCATCAATATCCTTTTTTACCTTATTCGATCAAGTATATAACTGGGATCAACATTATTAATATGCCCAGAATCACTCCATCAATATCCTTTTTGACCTTATTATGTAGTGAAAATATATCAATCTCCATAACAACCCAAGTAAATACAATTTCTATTTACTCATGTAACATAAACCACTTGAATTGTAACTTACTCTTGACATGTTTACCACATGGTTGAGCACTATATAGTGCAAGTGTTAGAAGACCAAATTCAACACGAAGTGTACCAATTCTAAACAAAGTAGTGAATTTCTTTATCAATCGAGAATAAAACAGATCATAAATGAAGTTCTAACAGAAGATCTAAAAAGTAAAAAAGTATGAGTTGGAAGAATAAATTTTAATTACATAGACAAAGTCATACTAATATAATATAGCCAATGACACGCCCAATGCTATTAAGATGACATGACCATGACAGAACATACAAACGAAGACAACATACTATGAAGACATTCTAGTGCAAGCTAAACAATATTACAGACCATACTTCACAGCCATATATCTCCTTTCATATATCTCCTTCCAACTCTCACAGCCAAATGCTCCATCACTGCATATAAAGAGGGACTACCACTTATTCAGGTGCAGTAGCCCGCCCCGTCTTTCATTCACCCTGAACAAAGTCAGTCAGTAGTCTTTCGCCCTATCTAATCACATACAAAAAGAGTTAACTTATGCATGAACACAGTAGCTAAACATTAACTTAAGTTTGCCAAAAAAAAACATATAGTTGTTATCTACAATAATATGCATGACATAGTATACACAAGTATTCCAGCACCAAGGGAAATGGACTTTAGTAGAATCTTTTTAGGTATTTCATGCTAAAATGTGGAGAATATTGGCACTCATTAACCTATAATACAATAAAGGATCATAAACACACCTTATATCATTAAAATATAAGAAAAAATGGTAGATAATTATAGATGAGTACCTTTTCGTCTTTAGGTGTACCTTCATTTTTCAATCCTGACTCGTGTCTGAACAAAGGAACTTCTTCAGGGGGATACCTTTTGGAGCTGCGTATATGGTAAAACTCTTATCTAAAGTGTCGAACAAACCTCCGGGTGGAGGTAAAAGCATCCAAAATACAAATGCGAAAGCATCCAAAATATTAGCTCTTGTATCTTTGCATCCAAGAATGACTTCGCCTCCTGCAGAAAACAATTAACCAATACATAAAAGCATGATGATAAGCCTTTTCACCTTTATGCACCCACTCCATCACTCGACCACCGGTCATATACTTACATTACATCTTAAGCGTGTAAAAATGTAAATTCATCACTTAAAGAGGACAATTCATTACCATATCATCTACCATAGTGCCTAGTTAACTACCATTTGAACTATTTTCTCCATTCTGAAGTGTGTGCACACTGCGAGCTACAATACTCATATAGACATGTATCATCATCTTAAATATAACTGCTTCTTATTCCAGTTGTTTACCCAATCTTAAAGACTTCTACTATGACTAAGATAAGTATTGGAATTGTAAATGGCAATTTACAAAAATGGCTACTAAATAATTTATAACTGTTAACAGTATATCAAATATTATTGAGCCTCTAAATTCTAGACCATCAAAAATCTAATCGTTTAACTATTTGAATAAGAAAACTTATAGCCTCGCCTCGATGCTGTCAAACGGCAAGGAGGGTAAGATATGGGCTTAACACAAATCAACCACTATCCTAACATTTAATTAGCTACCATTGGTTTTATCTACGTAGCCCGCTTTTATTAAAATCTAAATTCCACATTGAACTTTAGTCCAACCGTTTCGGATACCATTCCATAAAACCACAAATATGTTGCATACAACAAAAGACAACATATTATGTAAATAACTTGACAAAAGATGGCAAAACTTTGTTCAACCAATCCCAATAAAGAAACAGACATTGAGAATCTTATTTATATGATAAAAGACTAAAAGTTTGACAGTATCAGCATACTAAACTCTATAATTTAAATAACATAATAAAAATATAATATATATATATATATATATAAATAAAAAAAAAAACTACCTTGTAAGCACGATTTTTTATAACAATGTAACAATTCTTACGAATGATACCAGCTTCTTGAGGGAATGTTTATGCACCTGCATGCCTTTGACACAAACTGTTGGGAATTAAATATTCTGAAGTTAGAGTATAGGAAAATACTTTAAGAAGAAGGTACTGCTACTTCATGATCAAGGTACTGCTAGAACAAGAAGGTACTGCTAGTTCAAGTAGAAGGTACTGCTAGTAGAAAATGGTACTGCTGATCAGTGAGTCATAGAGCTGCTACAAGGATAAGATCGAAGAAGATATTATTTGTATGAGTCACTCTTATGCAAAAATAATATCTAGATATGTTCTCAGTCAACAAGTTGATGCATGTGCTTTCATTAATTCATTTGAACAACTTGAGAGATATAATCTTCCATACGCTAGCTCGACTTGATCTTTTGTAAGACAAGTGTTGATTAGACATAAAGCAATATTGTAAGAGATCTCTTGGACTATAAAAGAGATCTTAGACTAGTGATTTTATATGTGCATATTCGCTTAATTAAGAACTCATATCTGTTAAGACATAGAACAAACAAAAACATATATCACAAATCTAGAAACATAAGATTCAAGGTCTTTGTAACCCTAGTGATAAATTCAAGATCACTCGTATTATTTTGAATAATATTGAATCGTTTGGTGATAAACTTTCTTTGTTCATTGTTAAGTAACAAACATAATTCTTCCATTTTCATAACATACATAACCTTCTAAGTGTGTGATGAGGCGAAAAGTGTACCGCTTTTAAGGGGTCATTTAAGCCTTAAATCGTATTTATTTGATCAAATATTGCCCTAAATCGTTCCTTTTGTCATTTTAGGTACTTTTGAGGAGAAATCTGGAAAAGGAGGCATTTTGGACGTTTTTGGAGCATTAAAGTGAAGAAAACGGCAAAGTCTCAAAAATCGGCTAAAAGTTACTCTTGACGGCGTCAAGATTTACTCTGGACGGCGTCATGCTTTGGCAAGAAAAGTTGGACGTGAAATTTACTCATGATAAGCCAGTGAAAATAGCATGTGAATTCTGACGGCGTCACGCTTTAACTTGATCAAGGGCGTCACGGCTTAAATCATAAGGGGACGGCGTCACGTTCACGAGCTGACGGCGTCAAGCCTTGATAAGCCAGAATGGATTTTTGAAGAGCTAAAGAGGGACGGCGTCAAGAAGGTCATCCGGGAACCCTAAAAGCGGCGAGGTGACGGCGTCACACTCCATAAGGTGACGCCGTCAGATCCAAAAATCTATATATAGTTTTCTAATCTTTTGTCATTAAGGAGAGCTTAGTGTGTGGAATTTTGGGATAAAACCCTAAGACGATTTTAGCTACTTTTTCAGGGCTTTTTGCCTTGAGATCTTCCATGTTTCATTGAAAGATAAGTTATCAATTAATCATTCAATATGTCTATGTGTTGTTTGATTCTATCTTATTCTTGTCTTTTGTTTAACATGTTAGGCTAAATTTATCTTGTGTTTGCTTAGATCTAATGAAACCTAGCTATTGATTATTGGTTGTTAATGTGTTATTAGTTGTATTGGATGATTGTTTATCTATGTTAGGCTTAAGAAAACTGGCTAACTTCCTATTCGGTAACTTGCTTGAACGTCTTAAGAAACATGAACCAAACGCGTACTAAAGGTTTTTATGGTTGTATTTAATGCACAAGTGAATTCTAGTGATCCCATGTTAGGAGCTTCCTAGCCGGCTCGACATAGGAGTGAAGTAGGAGCTTGTAGAGTTGGGGAAGTAAGTACGCCACCCCACGAATGGTATTAAGGAATACACCCGTCATCCACGCGACTAATACACACTAATTAACCGGTAAAAGATAGTTAGGGAGTAAGGAAATCTAAGTAAACACATTTCTCTACACATAAGTTTCTCACCACATTTTATTTTCAGTTATTTATTTTATTTGCATTCGTAGTAATTTGGGTTAGTTGACTAGCAACTAATTCCGCCCACTCCTTCAAAACCGAGATTTTACTTGCTTTCATAAAAATATAAAAACATAAAAAGAATCTTCCTCTACCCTTAGACCTAATTAGAGTAGCCTTTCATACCTAACGAACACTATTCCCTGTGGAGAACGATCAATCCCCCGTACTTACCACTACACTATACTACATCGGTCAGGTACACTGCCTGGTGGGGTTGTAAGCCTCTTGAGATCCCTCGAGAGGTAAAACCTGTTGTAAGGTTACAAAACCACGCAATCAAGTTTTTGGCGCCGTTGCCGGGGAATAGTTATTGTTTAGGTTGAATTTTTATTTCTATTAGGTCTACTCACTAGATTCCTTTCTAGTGAGATTTTTATTTTCTTTTTCTAGATTTTCTTTAGTCTATCTTACTTCTTTGTACTTTTGTTTGTGATACCTTCTACTTACCTCATGAGTAACATTGGTCATTTGATCCCTGTTATTCGTGTTTTTCGCCGTGCAAATTTTCAACTACCCGTGCCCGCCCCCATAGTAGCAAACAACAACCTTTCACCCGACCACCACTTTAGTAACAATTCTGAGATGGAGGAGTCTGACCATGAGAATGACTATGTTAGTCCATTTTACTACTCAGACTCCGATGAGGATATCGGTAATGGAGAAGTAGTTAACGAGGAATGGGAAAAAGAAGAAATTGATCCCTTTAAGTATGTTGACCCTAGGACTAAGATCGAAAAGGATAGCCTCTTTAACATGCAATTCCCGTGTAAAATTGGTTATCATGATTTTTATGCTTATCTTAACTCATCTTTGCCTATGAACATTATCTCTCGCGCTAATTATAATAAAATCATGGTAGATGAGCTTGAATATCAAGGAGATAACATTGTTGCTAGGATTAAGCCACTACACGTGTTCGTAGGAAGTTTTGTGTATTTGGTAGATTTTATGGTTATGGAGAATTTAGGAGAATTTATCGATGACAAATTAACCCAAGTCATTTTTGGAGAACCCTTCAAAAGGTTGACCAACCTTGACGAAAAACTTGTGGACGGGTTAATTACATTCTCGGACGGGGATGAAGATTTTGTCTATCAAATGCCCCGAGCACATCCTAGGTTTAAGAACTACCCCATTGAATCTTGCAATAGAATTATGCCTATCGACTTGTTAAGTGAGAATGATAAGAGGAAGGGGCTCAAATATCCACATGAGAAAAATAAGAGATATTATCATGGATGTTTGGAGCTGAATGATGAATACAAGAGAGATGAGGCAACAATTAGATGGCTCACACTCGGATACGTGAGCATAAGCGACACTAGATGAGCCTTACTTTGAGTCTAGCTACAAGACTCGTTAATAAAGAAAAGCGCTTCTTGGGAGGCAACCCAAGCTTTATTTGTTTTATTTGCTTTGTGTGTTTATTTATTTGTTTGTTTGTTTTTATTTGTTTCCGTATGTGTGTTTAATTTTTATTATTATTGGTTCATGTTCAAAACTAATTTGTGAAAATGCTTTATGTTGTTTTTAACTTCGTCTTAACTACATATAAAGGTATTTTGCAAAAGATAAGTGTAAGGGAAATCTAAATCGGTTTATTAGAACACAAATGAACATGAATCGTAATAATAATAAATTAGCATACATATTAGTGTTTGTTTGAGTCAAATGCTTGTATCGAGTCATAATGATGTTTTGCAGGATTTCCAGGAAGTAAGGTAAAGGTTTTTCCAGAAATTTTCCGGAAACTTAAAACGAAAATTTTTGTCAGGTCATTTCTGACGGCGTCAGGGGTTATAACCTGACGGCGTCAGATTTAATTTCCAGAAATTTTTGAAAGTTTTGTTTTCATAAAAAGTTTTATTAAAATCTCCAACTTATAATCTCCAGGAATCTGCAAAATTATCATTCCACAAGCATTATATCCTTATATATAGATTTTTCCCGCCGATGTTATGCAGGTTTTCGTGTTTGTTTTCTCAGGTTTAACAGGTTATTTTGGACAAGGAAATGTTTTGAATCAAGCTTGTGGCGATGCATTAGTCATGGAGCTTCAACATTCTCTTTGGAGGAAGATTTAACCGTGTAATTTCATTATCCACCGAGCGAATCAGGGGAGTATTTGATTTCATTCTTTTACTTTTTGCTTTTACATCTTGTTATTTGAACATTGGGGACAATGTTCATCTTAAGTGTAAGGGGAGGGTAAAAGTACGATTTTAGAGAATACAATTGCGCTTGATTTTTGTTTGTTTAATAGTAGATGTGTAATAAAACTGAGAGAAATACTTGTTAAGGTAATTTTAGTGCCAAATTTAAAATTTTTTACAACATATAGGAGTGAAACTTTGATCTTAATAAGCGTCTCACGGATAGGAGTTATATTAACTAGCACAAAAACCGTACCACTAAAAAATTTTCCACCCCAAATATGTGAGGTTCGCCCCTAGAATTGGTAGGAAAAGCATTTATGCTATGATGTGTGTACCGGTAGCACTTAGATTCTAGAACTTGCGTTAGGACCATTCCGAGGCCACAAGTGAGACTACATTCGTGTAGTTAGATTTACTACATGATAAGAGGCATTAGGATTAACCCATTGTTTTACACCTGTGTTTTTGTTATAATTACGTTGGCTACATTGGTCAAGTAATTCCCCCACACCCTTTGCGTTGTACTCATTTTTAGTACACGATACCCCTAGTACACCCCTCAGAGCCTATCTTTTCGTTTCGACCTTTAAGCATTTTACTTAAAGGAAGAATTTGTTACACCCCACTTAAATGTACACCCAAATCGCCTTAGCCTACCTTGTATGCACTCATCTTTAGTGCATTATTGTTACAACATTTGTTTAAACCCAAGTTAATTATCTAATTGATTACATGGTTGCTAAGTCGAGTCATATCCTTGTACATATTGTTTTGGGACGATTGGGACTCATGGGTAAAGTACTAGTGTAATGGAGTAATGGGGAAGAACATCATTTATTACCCCCATATGTGCTAAATATTTTAAAAGTACTCCAAGTTTTTCAATTATCTTAATTCGAGTCATTAGATTAGTATTTGTAAAGTTATGTAAAAATTCAAGTGTAAGGGGAATGCAATGCCCCTATGATGTATTATTTTGGATGGTAGGGCAAAAGTGTATGCACAAAAAAAAAAAAAAAAAAAAAAAAAAAAAAAAAAAAAAAAATCAAGAAAGATACAAAAAAATGAGAAAAAGAAAAGTAGAAAAAACCTACGGACTACCATCCCGTTTTATTTTATGTTTGTTTTATATTTTTGTTATT
The DNA here is from genome assembly GCA_021014915.2 of Artemisia tridentata subsp. tridentata. Lineage (NCBI taxonomy): Eukaryota > Viridiplantae > Streptophyta > Magnoliopsida > Asterales > Asteraceae > Artemisia > Artemisia tridentata. The sequence goes on from CP139506.1 coordinate 382,750,065, forward strand.
TTGTTATTTCGTTTCTAGCTTAAGATCGAGTCTAGTCTTGGCTTAGCAACATTGTATAGTACATGTAATTGATCAAGATTTTTAACTCGCCACCAGTAAAATATCCTTTATCCAACAAAACCGTGTTTTCCTTTTCCCTACACCTAACGTTATAACCCATTTAAAAGCCCTCTTTGATAGTTTATCTTAGGTGCTTACGCCTAGTGGAGGAGGTTTTCGATCCTTTCCCAAGCCTATGGTAATCTATTTGCTATGACAGGTAGTGAGAGATATTATCCGTTTTCATTTATGAGATTTATTTTGATGACACTTGAGAGATGTGAGTATCTAAACACTACTTGTGAGGTGCTAGTATGTAATCTCCGTGCTTATTATGATTGAAGTGGAACGATTATTTGTTGTAATTACTTTTATGTTTGCATTAAATGACCCCTAACTTGTATTTTGATTAGAATAAAAGCGCATTTGCTTGAGGACAAGCAAATCTCAAGTGTAAGGGTATTTGATGAGGCGAAAAGTGTACCGCTTTTAAGGGGTCATTTAAGCCTTAAATCGTATTTATTTGATCAAATATTGCCCTAAATCGTTCCTTTTGTCATTTTAGGTACTTTTGAGGAGAAATCTGGAAAAGGAGGCATTTTGGACGTTTTTGGAGCATTAAAGTGAAGAAAACGGCAAAGTCTCAAAAATCGGCTAAAAGTTACTCTTGACGGCGTCAAGATTTACTCTGGACGGCGTCATGCTTTGGCAAGAAAAGTTGGACGTGAAATTTACTCATGATAAGCCAGTGAAAATAGCATGTGAATTCTGACGGCGTCACGCTTTAACTTGATCAAGGGCGTCACGGCTTAAATCATAAGGGGACGGCGTCACGTTCACGAGCTGACGGCGTCAAGCCTTGATAAGCCAGAATGGATTTTTGAAGAGCTAAAGAGGGACGGCGTCAAGAAGGTCATCCGGGAACCCTAAAAGCGGCGAGGTGACGGCGTCACACTCCATAAGGTGACGCCGTCAGATCCAAAAATCTATATATAGTTTTCTAATCTTTTGTCATTAAGGAGAGCTTAGTGTGTGGAATTTTGGGATAAAACCCTAAGACGATTTTAGCTACTTTTTCAGGGCTTTTTGCCTTGAGATCTTCCATGTTTCATTGAAAGATAAGTTATCAATTAATCATTCAATATGTCTATGTGTTATTTGATTCTATCTTATTCTTGTCTTTTGTTTAACATGTTAGGCTAAATTTATCTTGTGTTTGCTTAGATCTAATGAAACCTAGCTATTGATTATTGGTTGTTAATGTGTTATTAGTTGTATTGGATGATTGTTTATCTATGTTAGGCTTAAGAAAACTGGCTAACTTCCTATTCGGTAACTTGCTTGAACGTCTTAAGAAACATGAACCAAACGCGTACTAAAGGTTTTTATGGTTGTATTTAATGCACAAGTGAATTCTAGTGATCCCATGTTAGGAGCTTCCTAGCCGGCTCGACATAGGAGTGAAGTAGGAGCTTGTAGAGTTGGGGAAGTAAGTACGCAACCCCACGAATGGTATTAAGGAATACACCCGTCATCCACGCGACTAATACACACTAATTAACCGGTAAAAGATAGTTAGGGAGTAAGGAAATCTAAGTAAACACATTTCTCTACACATAAGTTTCTCACCACATTTTATTTTCAGTTATTTATTTTATTTGCATTCGTAGTAATTTGGGTTAGTTGACTAGCAACTAATTCCGCCCACTCCTTCAAAACCGAGATTTTACTTGCTTTCATAAAAATATAAAAACATAAAAAGAATCTTCCTCTACCCTTAGACCTAATTAGAGTAGCCTTTCATACCTAACGAACACTATTCCCTGTGGAGAACGATCAATCCCCCGTACTTACCACTACACTATACTACATCGGTCAGGTACACTGCCTGGTGGGGTTGTAAGCCTCTTGAGATCCCTCGAGAGGTAAAACCTGTTGTAAGGTTACAAAACCACGCAATCAGTGTGATTAAGTAAATTCCGCGTACTTAATCATATAAACTCAATATATCATTACACACAAAGTATACAAGGTTTAACCACCTTAACCGTGTGTCGAATCCTCTCAGTTGGTATCAGAGACAGGTTGATATAATTGAATTAGAAGAAACAGAAATGGATGCACATGATGCTCAAACAAATGTTGCTGCAAAGTTGCCCATGATCAAACCAAATGAGTTTGAGTTATGGAGGATGAGAATTGAGCAATATTTCATGGTCCAAGATTACACTCTTTGGGATATCATTATATATGGTGATTCTTTTTCACCAAGCTATTCAGATGTTGTCCTAGAAGGTAAAACACTCAGGAAAAGAAATACTGGACCAGTTTCAAATGAAGAGAAGATACTGAAGAGAAATGATCAGAAAGCAAGAAATTTGTTGCTTATGACCATTCCTAGTGAACAGATGTTATCTTTTAACAAGTATCTTGATGCAAAAACTCTTTTTGAAGAGATTTGTGCATATTTTGGTGGTAATGAAACTACCAAAAAGACACAGAAGACATTACTAAAGCAACAATTTGAAAACTTCACTGCTTTTAGTAATGAGTCTCTTGATAAGCTATTCTCAAGGTTACACAAGCTTGTCAGTCAGTTGGCTGTGTTGGGTGTTGAGACAGAGAAGGAAGATCTCAACATGAAGTTTTTGAGAAGTCTACCTGATGAGTTCCATACTCATGTTATTGTCTGGATGAACAAACCAGACATTGAAACAATGAAGCTCAATGATTTGTACAACAACTTCAAAATTGTTGAACAAAGTCTTAGAAAGTCTGGAATTTATGGTACTAGTTCTGGGAATGTGGCACTTTTGTCATCTCCTAGTATTGGTAAGTCTGAAGAGGTAGAAGAAGTTGAAGGTGTTTCTAATGCTACTTATGGTGGTCCTTCTACTAGTTCACAAAAGACTGTTGCAGGACTTGGTGATCCAGCATTCTATGTATTCATGTCTAGTCAATCTAGTGGTTCTTCTCTAAATCATGAAGACCTTGAGCAGGTTGATGGTGATGATTTGGAAGAGATGGACATCAAATGGCAGGTTGCTTTGCTTAGCATGAGGGCCAAGAAGCATTGGCAAAGAACTGGGAAGCAGATTACCATAAATGGTAATGAAACTGCTGGGTTTGACAAGAAGAAAGTGGAATGTTTCAACTGTCATAGGTTGGGACACTTTGCTAAGGAGTGTAGAAGCCCAAGGAAGCAGGAAAATAGAAACACATGGTATAAGCAAGATAGGAGAAAGGAAGTTACTGTTGAAGAGCCAAAAGCTATGTTGGCTATTGATGGTATTGGTTATGATTGGAGCTCTATGGCTATTGAAGAGGAAGCACCACCAAATGCTGCTCTTATGGCCAATGAATTTGCTCTAATGGCCTTTTCTGATTCAGAGGTAAATTCTATTCAAAATTGTACTGAATCATGTCCTAATCTTAAAGCTTATGAAGACCTTAGTAAGAGATTTGATGCTCATAGAGAAGAGCTAATTGATGCTCTTTTTAATTTAGCTAATCACAAAAGAGGTCTAGGTGTTGTAGAAAAACAAGTCTTACATTTTAAAAGTAATGAATCTAATTTTACTAATGACATCAATATACTAAAAAATGACATTAAGATCAGAGATGAGTGTATTGTTGAGTTGAATGATTCATTAGCTAAACACAAAAATAAAAAGAGAAAATGTTAAGGTATCTGTGGATGTTTTGGCTCATGCCTCAGATGGATTCAATAAGCTTTGGGAAGCTCAAGTAATTGATAAGGTTAATTCTGGTGTTGGATTTAAGTCTGTCCCCCCCACCATACAGAGGTGTTCATTCACCTCCAGGTATTGATTTAGCACACACAGGATTAGCTGAGTTTCAAGAACCAATCATGGAATATGGTTCTAAGGCCACTAAGAGTCCTAAGATAGAAAAGGTAAGTAAAAGTTTAGATAAAACTTTATCTTATCAGGACAAGGTGTCCTTTGTTAAGAAAGGAGATGCTATAGTTGTTGAGGATAGTACAACTAATAGTATTGATGGTGAACAGGTTATGTCTAAACCTGTGTTGGTTAAGAAAGTAGGAAAAAGTGTTCCTAAGATAGTCAATCACAACACTAACAGGCCTAAGTCAAATGTTAAGACTGTTAGGAAACCAGTTAGATATTGTGAACAATATAGAACTACAAACAAGCCCAGAGGTAACCAAAGGAATTGGAATGACCTCAAGTCTCACCAACTAGGTGATGACTTTGATTTTTACAACAAAGCTTGTTATACATGTGGTAGTTTTGACCATCTTGCAGCTTTCTGCAACCAATGGGTAACTGGGTATGAAAACAATAGGGTGAACTACAAAAGGCAAACTCCTCACACTCACTCTAACACTCATAGAACAAAACCCAGAACAGTCTCAAACAAGTCTGGACCAAAAGGTCCTGATAGACAAAAAGGTCCTGCTAATACTGACAAAAAGGTACTGCCAGTACAAACAAAAGGTACGGTTAGACCTTTGATGACTGTTAACCCAAAATCAACAGCTAAGGATGCAAAAACAACTTTCAAACATGCATCTAAAACTGTTTTAAGGCCCATTCAAACAAAGGAAGTGGTCCACAAACTCATTTGGAGACCAAAGAGTTCAACTACAAAGTTAGCAGACTCTGCTGCTAAGCATGTGGTTCACTCTGCTGCTAAGGGAAATAGGGCAAATGCTGTTAAGGCCTCAGCATGTTGGATTCTTAAATCCAATGTTGCATCAACAGTTCTCAAAAGATTACACTTTATTGATGCAAGAGGCAGATCCAAGTCAGTAATGGCTTGGATCCCCAAAGAAAACTAACACTCTTATTTGTGTGCAGGAACATTCAACTGATAAACAAGAAGATCAAGGATACTCAGATAGTGGATGTTCAAGGCATATGACAGGCAACATGTCTTATCTTTCAGATTTTTAATCTTTCAATGGAGGATATGTTACCTTTGGAGGTGGTTTTCGTGGGAAAATTTTTGGTAAAGGTACAATCAAAACTGGAAATTTAGATTTTGAAGATGTGTACTATGTACAAGAGCTAAAGTATAATCTTTTTAGTGTCTCACAAATGTGTGACAAAAAGAACAATGTTCTCTTTACTGACACTGAATGTCTTGTTCTCTCTAAGGATTTTAAGATGTCTGATGAAAGTCAAGTGCTTCTTAGAATTCCTAGAAAGGCCAATATGTATAGTGTTGATATGAAGAACATTATTCCTAAAAAGGATTTAACTTGTCTTGTTGCAAAAGCCACATTGGATGAATCAATGTTATGGCATAGAAGGCTTGGTCATATTAATTTCAAAACCATAAATAAAATTGTTAAGAATGGTTTGGTAAGAGGTTTACCTCACAAAAGATTTGAAAATGATCAAACATGCATTGCTTGTCTAAAAGGCAAACAACACAAAGCCACTTGTAAGCCCAAGATTTTTAACTCTATCAATCAGTCATTGTTTATGCTTCATATGGACTTATTTGGACCTGTTTCAGTAAGGAGTATGCAACATAAGAAATATTGTCTTGTTATAACTGATGACTATAGCAGATTTACATGGGTTTTCTTTTTAGTGTCTAAGGATGAAACATCAAGCACTCTTAAGACTTTCATAACAGAAATAGAAAACCTAGTAAGCAAGAAAGTAAAATTCATTAGGTGTGATAATGGGACAGAATTCAAAAATGGAGTTATGGATGATTTCTGCAAAGAGAAAGGTATTAGAAGAGAATATAGTGTTGCTAGAACTCCACAACAGAATGGAGTGGCTGAAAGAAAGAATAGAACACTAATTGAAGCTGCTAGAACAATGTTAGCTGATTCTAAGCTACCTATAATCTTTTGGGCAGAGGCAATCAACACTGCTTGCTATGTTCAAAATAGAGTTTTAGTTGTGCAGCCTCACAATAAGACATCATATGAACTCTTTAATGGTAGAACTCCTGCAATAGGATTTCTTAGACCTTTTGGATGTCATGTGACAATTCTCAATACCTTAGACCATTTAGGAAAATTTGATGGTAAAGCAGATGAAGGTTTCTTAGTTGGATATTCTCTTGTTAGCAAAGCTTTTAGAGTTTACAACTTAAGAACTGAGAAAGTACAAGAAGAACTACATGTGGAGTTTCTGGAAAACAAATCCAATGTAGTATGCCAAGGACCAAAATGGATATTTGATCTTGAGTATCTAACAAATTCTATGAATTATATACCTTTTGTTGCAGAAACTAATGATTTTTCAGGTTCACAAGCAAAAAATGAGGCAGAGTTAGAAAAGGATCAACATGATGGCACAATGCCAATATGGTCAAATGCAAGTGTGGAATCAACTTCAACAAATGATGTATCTTCTTCTAGTAAAGCTAAAGGAGATGTTGAAGATGAAAACAAGGATGATGGAACAAAGGAACAACTCAATATTTCAAATATTGATGGTACTGTTGAGACAGAGCAAGGTACTGCTAGTATCTATAAAGGTACTGTTAGTACATTTGGAGGTACGGCTAGTTCATTTGAAGATACTGCTGGTCCTTCAAATTCAAGAGAAGCAGAGTTCCAAGACGATGAAGTGGATTTGGGTAATCTTCCACCATCTTATCAAGTTCCTTCTACACCACACACAAGGATTCACAAAGTTCATTCCCTGGATAATGTGATTGGAGATGTACAATCAGGTGTGAAGACAAGGAAACAATTGATGTCTTCAGACCAACAAGGGCTTCTTGATGCCCTTTATGCTTCAAAACAGCATGAGGTTTCAAACTCTTGCTTGTTTGTATGTTTTCTCTCACAAAAGGAACCAAAGAACATTCTTACAGCCCTAGATGATTCAAGCTGGGTAGAGGCTATGCAAGAAGAGCTTCTTCAGTTCAAGATTCAAAAGGTTTGGGTGCTAGTTGATTTACCTAGGAATGAAAAGGTGATTGGCACTAGATGGGTTTTTAAGAACAAAAGGGATGAAAGAGGGATAGTTATTAGAAATAAGGCTAGATTAGTAGCCCAAGGGTACACACAGGAAGAAGGGATAGACTATGATAAAGTTTATGCTCCAGTAGCAAGGATTGAGGCAATTAGGCTGTTTCTAGATTATGCTTCATTTTTAGGCTTCACAGTCTACCAAATGGATGTCAAGAGTGCATTTTTGTATGGTACAATTGGAGAAGAGGTGTATGTTTCACAACCTCCAGGCTTCATTGACCCTGACCATCCAAACAAAGTGTACAGAGTAATGAAAGCTCTATATGGCCTACATCAGGCACCAAGAGCTTGGTATGCAACACTTGCTTCCTATTTATTAGAAAATGGATTTCAAAGAGGAAAGATTGATCAGACACTTTTCATCAAAAAGCACAAGAAGGATCTTCTGTTAGTACAGGTGTATGTGGATGACATTATCTTTGGATCTACAAGGAAGGAAATGTGTTTAGAGTTTGAGAAGCTTATGCATGATAAGTTTCAGATGAGTTCTATGGGAGAACTCACATTCTTTTTGGGTTTGCAAATTAAACAATCATCTGAAGGCATTTTTATCTCCCAAGATAAATATGTTGCAGAAATTCTTAGAAAGTTTCAATTTGCTGATTCAAAAATGGCAAGCACACCAATGGACTCAGAGAAGCACCTTCTGAAAGATGAAGATGGAGAGAATGTAGATGTACACACTTACAGATCTATGATAGGCTCTTTGATGTATCTTACATCATCTAGACCTGACATCATGTTCCCTGTTTGTGTTTGTGCAAGATTTCAAGTAACTCCAAAGGTTTCTCATTTAACTGCAGTCAAGAGAATTTTTAGATATCTCAAAGGAAAACCAAGGTTGGGTATATGGTATTCTAGAGACTCTCCTTTTGACTTAGTAGCATTTTCGGATAGTGATTATGCTGGTGCTAGCTTGGACAGAAAGTCAACAACTGGAGGATGTCAATTCCTTGGATGTAGACTTGTCTCATGGCAGTGTAAGAAGCAAACTAGTGTGGCAAATTCAACAACTGAAGCTGAATATATAGCTGCTGCAAGTTGCTGTGCTCAAGTCTTATGGCTTCAAAACCAACTTCTTGACTATGGGTACAATTTCTTAAACACTGTTATTCATATTGATAATAGTAGTACAATTTGTATTATTAGAAATCCAGTGCAACATTCTAAAACAAAACACATTGAAATTAGACATCACTTCATTAGAGATTGCAATGAGAAAAGATTAATTCAAGTAATGAAAATTGCTTCAGAATACAATTTTGCAGATCTACTTACAAAAGCTTTTGATGTTGGAAGATTTGAGTACTTGGTAGCAAGAATTGGAATGCTTAATCTTTAAATTTTTCAAACGATGTGTTTATGTACATAAATTTTTGTTGAAACTGCTGGATTTATAAGGTACTGCTACTATATCATAAAGTACTGCTAAGCACACAAGGTGCTGCCAGTGCAAAAATATAAATTGTGTTATTCATACAGTTGGTCTTATGCTTATTCTAATGCAAGACAAGTACTTTGTACATTGTTCTTTTGGTTTTAGACTAACTATTTCAGGTATGAATATGTGAACACAAAGGAGATTTCAAGTGAAATGGGAGCAGCAGAATGCTTATCCAGTTGCTAACATAGTAGGTTTATGATGGACTAAGTTTAGGAATTTAAACTCCTTAAAACTTCGTTCTTGAAACCTAGTTATGATATTTCACATTGAATTGATAACTTAGTTGATCAGATAGTAACTGATGCAACTTACTTTCTATCATTTTATACTTTCAAGTATAATGAGCAAGTCTAAGGACATCTGATAGAAAGAACAGCTAGTAAAAGTGAATCTAACACTTGTGTTAGAGGCAACAATTACTATGAGCTGGAAACCCTGTCAGGAAAGCTCTTTGAATGAGTTTATCTGCACACAGGCAGTTATTTATAACTGAAAAACATTGGTTCTCACACAACCAGAGGTTGCTTTAAACCGAAATTTTGATTAAGTGTCTGTTACACACTAAATCCTTTCAAAATGGTTGGAAGCAGTATGATTTTTCAATTCTAAAATCATGAACATACTGCTGAGTCAAATAATTTCTTAAACAAGGTTTTTCAGGAGATTCAAAAAAACCATCCATTGATGGATCATGAATCAAATGTCCACTGATTCACCTCTCATAGGAGTTAACACACCTAGAAGTGATGAGGGCAGCAACTTAAACTTTTAAGGAATTGATGGCTTCATGTACAATATTGTCTGACAACAAGTTCACATTGATAGATCAGTCAAAGGTACATAGTGAGATCTTCCAAACAAGGGGAGGATGAAACAAAAGTTATTTGCTTCAGGGGAGGTTACAATCTCAAGGAAGGAAATAATTGCCCAGAAAAGGAAGATAATCCAATAAAAGGAAGGAGAAGATAAGAGCATACAAAATGATGATGTAGAGGTTGAAAATGATAAGAATAGATCAAATATTCAGAAGGGATGAAGCATTCCTAAAGGAGAAAGTTCTATCTAGGTCAAACGAAGAAAAGTTTCAATTCAGTTCATTATGTTTGTTCATCACTTGCAAAGGCATGCTGATAGATGATTTCACTTGTTGAAATCATTGCCTCTTACAATTCCTCCATCCAAGGAAATTGCACCATCTTTTGGTTCAATGTTTTGATATTGCTGAAGTCAAAGAAGAACAAAGCAGATCAGTTCAGAATAAGAAGAATAGTTCAGATTCATGAAGTGTTTGAAAGATCTTCTCAAGTCCTCATTTAATTCAGAAAACATGTTTGAAATGATTCACATGTTTAGGGGAGGATTGTTGGGAATTAAATATTCTGAAGTTAGAGTATAAGAAAATACTTTAAGAAGAAGGTACTGCTAGTTCATGATCAAGGTACTGCTAGAACAAGAAGGTACTGCTAGTTCAAGTAGAAGGTACTGCTAGTAGAAAATGGTACTGCTGATCAGTGAGTCATAGAGCTGCTACAAGGATAAGATTGAAGAAGATATTATTTGTATGAGTCACTCTTATGCAAAAATAATATCTAGATATGTTCTCAGTCAACAAGTTGATGCATGTGCTTTCATTAATTCATTTGAACAACTTGAGAGATATAATCTTCCATACGCTAGCTCGACTTGATCTTTTGTAAGACAAGTGTTGATTAGACATAAAGCAATATTGTAAGAGATCTCTTGGACTATAAAAGAGATCTTAGACTAGTGATTTTATATGTGCATATTCGCTTAATTAAGAACTCATATCTGTTAAGACATAGAACAAACAAAAACATATATCATAAATCTAGAAACATAAGATTCAAGGTCTTTGTAACCCTAGTGATAAATTCAAGATCACTCGTATTATTTTGAATAATATTGAATCGTTTGGTGATAAACTTTCTTTGTTCATTGTTAAGTAACAAACATAATTCTTCCATTTTCATAACATACATAACCTTCTAAGTGTGATTAAGTAAATTCCGCGTACTTAATCATATAAACTCAATATATCATTACACACAAAGTATACAAGGTTTAACCACCTTAACCGTGTGTCGAATCCTCTCACAAACTGATCACCATCACGCCCAAGTCTAATTCCGGTTGTAGTATTCCCATTTTTAACTTAAAAAATTAAAAGTTTGACAATATCAACATACTAAACTCTATAATTTAAATATGTCATTAAATGATAGGTTTATATTTTGTTTGGGTCCTAATGTAAACAATAAAACTCCATAAATGGATTGTCATAGATGATGCTTTTGACAAATAAATTTGATATTTTAGAATAATGTTAATGACTTGAATAACCTTGTTCTTTTGTCCCCCATTTCAGCACCCAAACGCACCTATTTCAGCCCTCATTTCAGCACCGAAACCTACCCATTTCAACCCCAAATTCAGCCCCCAAACCCACCCATTTCATCCCCAAAACCCACACCCATTTCAGCCCCCAAACTCACCCATTTCAGCCCCTAAACCCACCCATTTCAGTAACGTCCAGCTGCAAACCACTCTCTCTGGTCTTACCTTCTGGTTTAGTTCCTTGACCCGATACTTGATCAACATCAGCAAGAGCATGAATTGCATCTTTTGCATTTATTGAAAACACATTATCGACTTGACGTTCTTCTTTTAGTTCAGGAGTCACACTAATTACATTGTACGTTTGGAAAACATTGATCATGATTCAAAATTTCTAATTACTTAGTCAAAATAGTTGCAATTGCCTAAAACAGTATAGATTGAGTTACTATAAGAAAACTGATTATTTCGATCAATGCAAATTTGTCTAACTTTTCCTAAACATACATAAACTTATGTGATCATTTAAATTTGATGCTTCAAGCCACTTAAATCACTTCGAGATCACACATTCAGACACATCCATGGTATAACCCAAAATAACCTTTTCTAGTCCTATGATTACATGTATCAATTTTTCTCAACAAAATCAAGAAAGCTACTTACTGATAAGTTGCATCTTTCAACATTATCTGTTTAAAAAATAAGCAGCTATTTAAGGTTTTAAGTTGATCAGCATGCATATATGTTCTAGAGAACAGTAGTAATGCAGTACACTATTAGATTGTGTAAAGTAGACAACGGGTTCTAAGAAGAAGGCATAATATGCCCATGGTCAAAAGACAAAATGTACTGAGTAATGCCCTGCTTACTGATATTCTGATAATACAATTTGTAAGAGCTGTTTGGAATATTACTCTTGCATACTATAGGAAGTTTGCGATTTTAATAAATGAACTTCTTGAAGGGCTGTCTAGAAATGCTTATTACCTGTGCATCTGTTATCTTTCTCAAAGGTGAACCACCTCCAATGGAGACATACACACCTTTCTCACCGAACTTAATAGCTCCATAGCATGTTAACAGGACCCTAAGTCGAAACTCAAAGCTGCAATGAAACATATTATGATTTTAATGTACAGTTCTCAAAAATCCCAAGTAAAGATCTAAATTGTTTACCTTTTGATAAAAAAACCGAGTTGAGTTGGTCGAGGCGGTGGAAATAGAGAATTTATTTTTCAAAGTATTAATGAGGTAATAACTTTTGGCCTTAAAAACACATAATTATCTGGCATTTCATGGTTGAATATCAGTAATTTGAAGAGTATATGACATGTAGAGTATCTTTAACAACAACAATATGATGATGATGCTCCGACAAAAATCTGTTAGCATGACACCATAACATAAATAAAAAAATCCATAAAGTGAACAGCTCAAAACTAACTAAACATTCACATTCATTTAACATCAAAAAATAAAAAATTATGTCTTGGAATCCAGTGAAGGTCGTCGAGCACATATGAAGCTATCAAATTCATAAAACAAAAAAATCAGTTAATGAATTCTTAAGTGCAGCCCAACACTGGTTATATATACATGAGAAGCCTTTAAAATGGATATCTAATTCCATACTTAAGTGAAGCCCAAAACCCAAATTAAAAATTAAAATTTTAATTGTGTCTCTAGGTACCACTAATCACACATCTAATTCCATACTTTAATCAAATAAACTTAAGAAGAAACATAACATCGAACACTTTATGTAGATGAAACATTTCATCGAACACTTAGTGGGCACTTAGAAACAACATAAACTAAAGAGAACTAACGTGGGAATTGGTGATACCTTCTTTAACGTTTAAACCTTAAACAACTAAAATGAAGATGTAATAGTTGAGTCTGGAGTCGAAAACCATCCACAGTCAAGAGGATCTTAATCTGATCTGTTAAATAAAAATAAAACGAAATCTGAGATGATGTAAATCAAGAGGTTTATCATCAAGAACAAAAATAAAATGAAGAACATGAAATTGACATTGAAAAAGCTGTAACTTTAGAGTAACTTGAAGATGTAGATTTGTTGCAAAGATAAAGCAGATGTATATCAAAGACACATAAGCAACATCACTATAATTCCACTCTTAAATAATTTAGAACATACTAACAGAATAAATTGAGTTTGGTAAATGTTTATAACATACCTTTAATAAATTGAGTTTCCTGAAGAATCGAAGCAGCAACAACTGGCGATTATCTGATGATGATGATGATGATAGCGGCTTAGGTTATTATTATTATTATTATTATTATTATTATTATTATTTTAATGATGTTGGGTTTTGATTTTCATTGAATGAATCCGTATAAGGTTTTGGAGAGGGTGAGGGGTGGGTTACAACCTTTCAAATGAGCCGAAAAAATTGGAGCTTTCATAATAAGCTTTGCTAATTCCGAAAATAGTTTTAAAATAGTTTTGAAAAGCCCGAAATTTAGGGGCTTACCTCACAAGCTTTGACTAATAATACATAATTTCCTTAAATAATGTGTAATTTAAATTGTTAAAGCAAAATGACAAATGTAGACATCTTATAACTTGAATATTGCTTTTTTAAAGGGGCATTTAGGGGCTGTTTCTTTTTTTTCCTGTTTCTAGTTAGGTTCTGTGTGGATATATGTGTACTGTTTCTAGTTAGGTCCTGTGTGGATATATGTTGTTTCTTTTTTATGCTTAATTGACCATCTTAATACGAGTTTTTTCCCGAACTAGTGTAGGTGGAAAAAATTTATAAAAATTCGAAAAATTTATGAAAATTCGAAAAAATTTATAAAAATTTTAAAAAAATTCGAAAATTTTTAAAAATTCAAAAAATTTATAAAAATTCAAAAAATTCGAAAATTTTATAAAAAATTATAAAAATTCGAAAAAACTTATTAAAATTTTTAAAAAATTCAAAAAATTTATAAAAATTTATAATTTTTTTAAAATTCAAAAAATTTGTAAAAATTTAAAATTTTTTAAAAATTCAAAAAAATTATAAAAATTCAAAAAATTCGAAAATTTTATAAAAAATTATAAAAATTTTTAAAAAATTCAAAAAATTTATAAAAATTTATAATTTTTTAAAAATTCAAAAAATTTGTAAAAATTTATAATTTTTTAAAAATTCAAAAAAAATTATAAAAATTCGAAAAAAAATTTAATAAATTCAAATTTTTTATAAGTTTTTTTGAATTTTTATAAATTTTTATAAAATTTTCGAATTTTTTGAATTTTTATAAATTTTTTGAATTTTTATAAATTTTTTATAAAATTTTCGAATTTTTTGATTTTTTATCAATTTTTCGAATTTTTATAAATTTTTTTGAATTTTTATAAATTTTTTGAATTTTTATAAATTTTTTCAATTTTTATAAATTTTTTGATTTTTTATAAAATTTTCGAATTTTTTGATTTTTTATCAATTTTTCGAATTTTTATAAATTTTTTTGAATTTTTATAAATTTTTTGAATTTTTATAAATTTTTTCAATTTTTATAAATTTTTTGTATTTTTAAAATTTTTTGAATTTTTATAAATTTTTTCAATTTTTATAAATTTTTTGTATTTTTAAAATTTTTTGAATTTTTTTAAAATTTTTATAAATTTTTTCGAATTTTCATAAATTTTTCGAATTTTTATAAATTTTTCGAATTTTTAAATTTTTTTTGAATTTTTATAAATTTTTTCGAAGTTTTCTAAATTTTTCAAATTTATTTTTTCCACCTACACTAGTTCGGGAAAAAAATCGTATTAAGACGTCCTGAATAGAAACAGTATCAAATTTTGCCCCCTTCCACATTAAGGATTCTCTTTTGCAATAAGTTAAAAAGAAACACCAAAGTTTCCTGTTTCCAGCCAGTTTTGTTACCAAACAGGACATTAAGTTGAAAGTAAACGGCCCCTTAGTGTCTTTTTCAGCTGCTGCTGTATATTAAAATATATAGATATAGATATAGATAGATATAGATAGATATTAATTGATATAAGGTAATCAATTTGAAGTGGTCAACAATATCACTAAAATGTCTAACTCAAATTTTAAGATTCATAAGTTCGGATAAAGTTACATTAAGAAATTCTTTATTATTATGTTATAATTTGAAGAGTAAATTACATTTTTGGTCCTCGTGGTTTACCGGGTTTAACACTGTTGGTCCAAATCGTTATTTTGTAACGGATTCAGTCCAAGATCCGATGACCCGTAACACTTTTGGTCCACTTTTTTAGAAAAACGTGCTATGACTAAAATACCTCGAGTTAACCCAGAAATTGCACCATTAGTCCTGACCTAACGGCGTTACTTCGTAGTTATTATTTACACTTAGTCATTTAGCCACGATTATTTGCAACGTTAGTCCTTTTACATTTTTGTCCGTTTTCTTACTTTATACGGTTTTGTCCGTTTTTTTTACGTTTCATACGGTTTTTGTCTGTTTTTTTTACGTTTTCGTCCGTTTTTCTTACGTTTCATACGGTTTTGTCCGTTTTTTTTACGTTTTCGTCCGTTTTTCTTACGTTTCATACGGTTTCGTTTCCGTTTTTTTTTACGTTTTCGTCCGTTTTTCTTACGTTTCATACGGTTTTGTCCGTTTTTTTTTACGTTTTCGTCCGTTTTTCTTACGTTTCATACGGTTTTGTCCGTTTTTTTTTTTTTTTTACGTTTTCGTCCGTTTTTTCTTACGTTTCATATACGGTTTTGTCTGTTTTTTTTACGTTTTCGTCCGTTTTTCTTACGTTTCATACGGTTTTGTCGTTTTTTTTACGTTTTCGTCCGTTTTTCTTACGTTTCATACGGTTTCGTCCGTTTTTTTTTTACGTTTTCGTCCGTTTTTTTTACGTTTTCGTCCGTTTTTCTTACGTTTCATATGGTTTTGCCCCTTTTTTTTACATTTTCATACGGTTTTGTTTTTTTTTTTTTTACGTTTTCGTTCGTTTTTCTTACGTTTCATACGGTTTTGTCCGTTTTTAGTCGTTTTCATCCGTTTTTCTTACGTTTTCATACGGTTTTGTCCGTTATTTTTACGTTTTCGTCCGTTTTTCTTACGTTTCATACGGTTTCGTCCGTTTTTCTTACGTTTCATAGGGTTTTTTGCCCCTTTTTTTTACGTTTTCGTCCGTTTTTCTTACGTTTCATGCGGTTTTGTCCGTTTTTTTTACGTTTTCGTCCGTTTTTCTTACGTTTTATACGTTTTCGTCCGTTTTTTAGTCGTTTTCATCCGTTTTTCTTACGTTTTCATACGGTTTTGTCCCTTTTTTTTACGTTTTCGTCCGTTTTTCTTACGTTTCATACGGTTTTGTCCGTTTTTTTTATCGTTTTTGTCCAATTATTTTTTTTCCAAAATATTTTCGTAAAAAACAAAATTTTTTTGAAATTTTTTTTTCCGAAAATATTTTTTTTCCAAAATCATTTTTTCGGAAAAAAAAAATTATTTTCAGAAAAAAAATATTTTCGGAAAAAAAATTTTTTTTTAACTTTTTTTAATTTTTCCGAAAAAAAATATTTTATGAATTTGTTTTTTTAATTTTTCCGAACAAAAAAATATTTTTGGAAAAAAATTTTTTTTTAACTTTTTTTAATTTTTCCGAAAAAAAATATTTTCTGAATTTGTTTTTTTAATTTTTCCGAACAAAAAAAATATTTTCGGAAAATTTTTTTTTTTTAACTTTTTTTAATTTTTCCGAATAAAAATATTTTCTGAATTTGTTTTTTTAATTTTTCCGAACAAAAAAATATTTTCGGAAAAAAATTTTTTTTTAACTTTTTTTAATTTTTCCGAAAAAAAATATTTTCGGAATTTTTTTTTTAACTTTTTTTAATTTTTCCGAAAAAGGGACAAAACCGTATGAAACGTAAGAAAAACGGACGAAAACGTAAAAAAAAACGGACAAAACCGTATGAAACGTAAGAAAAACGGACGAAAACGTAAAAAAAATGGACGAAAACGTAAAAAAAAGGGACAAAACCGCATGAAACGTAAGAAAAACGGACGAAAACGTAAAAAAAAAACCGACAAAACCGTATGAAACGTAAGAAAAACGGACGAAAACGTAAAAAAAAGGGACAAAACCGTATGAAACGTAAGAAAAACGGACGAAAACGTAAAAAAAACGGACGAAACCGTATGAAACGTAAGAAAAACGGACGAAAACGTAAAAAAAACGGACAAAACCGTATGAAACGTAAGAAAAACGGACGAAAACGTAAAAAAAAAAACACGGACAAAACCGTATGAAACGTAAGAAAAACGGACGAAAACGTAAAAAAAAATGGACAAAACCGTATGAAACGTAAGAAAAACGGACGAAAACGTAAAAAAAAACGGACAAAACCGTATGAAAACGTAAGAAAAACTGATGAAAACGACTAAAAACGGACGAAAACGTAAGAAAAACGGATGAAAACGACTAAAAACGGACAAAACCGCATGAAACGTAAGAAAAACGGACGAAAACGTAAAAAAAAGGGTCAAAACCGTATGAAACGTAAGAAAAACGGACGAAAACGTAAAAAAAACGGACAAAACCGTATGAAACGTAAGAAAAACGGACGAAAACGTAAAAAAAAGGACGAAACCGTATGAAACGTAAGAAAAACTGACGAAAACGTAAAAAAAACGGACGAAACCTTATGAAACGTAAGAAAAACGGACGAAAACCGTATGAAACGTAAGAAAAACGGACAAAAATGTATAAAGGACTAACGTTGCAAATAATCGTTGGCTAAATGGACTAACGTTGTCAAATAATAACTAACGGAAGTAACGCCCGTTAGGTCAGGGACTAATGGTGCAATTTCTGGGGTTAACTTCGAGGGTATTTTAGTCATAGCACGTTTTTTCTAAAAAAGTGGACCAAAAGTGTTACGGGTCATCGGATCTTGGACTGGATCCATTACAAAATAACGATTTGGACCAACAGTGTTAAACCGGTAAACCACGAGGACCAAAAATGTAATTTACTCTAATTTGAATCATGAGATGGATAAAAGTTGAAACCTCTTTTAGGTACGGGTAAAATTAATAATTTTAAATTTCATACTTTAAGGACACGTGTATTTTGGTTTTTTTTTTTTTTTTTTTTTTTTTTTTTTTTTTTTTTTCTACATCTGATTTATAAGGACGATTTTTTTTATTTTATTATTTTTTTTTTTTTTTTTTTTTTAAGATTAGCTAAATTAAAAAATATTTAGATTTTCTTTTAGTATTAAAATCTTTAAAAAAAACAAATTTAAAAATTTATTACTTAATAAAGGAAGGTTGAGTTTTTTTTAAATGAAAAAGTCCCAACTTGATGGTTTTTGTTTTATTATATAAAACATTGTGAAACGGAAAATGGAGAATAAAAAATATAAAGTTAAACAAGTCAAAAATATTAAACTGACAAAAGTAAGGAATAAAAAATTGTGTTGTACTGTAAACAAGGGGACAAAAGAGGTACAATGTACGAAATATTGGTACTTTTTGTGAGCTAGGAGGGGCACCAATAACATAACCTTATTCAATATCTGATATAATACTGTCAAAGCTAAAAAGTGGTGTTACGTCATGTCACATCTTCATTCTTTTCGTTCACTTCTTTTTATCACTCACTATTGGTGATTTTATTGTCACACCTATTTTAGTTAATTGCGATTAACTAGAGACCAATAGGATTTTTATATTATGTTCGGATACGAGTTATGAAAGTGTGGAGTGCACACTCGTTTGAGCTAATATGTTTTCAGCACGACAAAGACGCAGGAGTCAAGGAGCAGCTCGTTCAGGTCGGTTCAAGGCTAAAAATAACATACGCGAATCCGACCCTATCTGAATTCGGGTTAGTCGGTTCGGGTTAGCCCGGGTCGGGTCCATTCGTGTTCGGGTCAACCCGAATATGACTAAAATATAATAAAATTGACTATTTGTTTTCGCTTAAATAGATAATTTTATTATATTAAAAAAATAATAAAAATCTTATTTGAGTCAATCGGGTCGACCTGATACCCGACACTGTTTAGTATTCGGGTTACTCGGGTTGACCTGAATAACCCGAATAAAATTATTGACCCAAATAACCCAGTCCGAATAAGGTTAATTGGACAGGTTCGGGTCGGTTTTTTTTACACCCGAAACCAAGAGTGTCCCAAACTCCCGATCATAAATCAGACCACAGTCTGATGCATTGAGTACTATTGTACTACTAGAGATGCAAATTTGTATTTGAAATTTTAGTTATCGTACTTCTTATATAAAAGTCAAACTCATACTCCGTAGTTTGCTGGGGAAACTTTATGGGTTTTATTTGCGACATATATTTACCAAATTTATGGAGTATAGTACACTAGTTTAGCTTGGATTTGGATTAACAATTGTATGTACTATTAATTGATAACTAATATTGTCAATGCTCAATGCCACAAGGTGAAAATATGTGACTACACTTCAAGGGATACTGTGGTAAAGAGTTTGGAAGATACCTCCTACTACGGCTATAAACGAATCAGATAAACACGGTTGAGGTTTGGTTCGTGTTTGTTAGTTTAAGTTTAGTCGGATAAATAAATGAACACGAACACTTTTTCTTGTTTATGTTTGTTCGTGATGAACAGTAGGTTGTTCGAATTCGTTTATATTCGTTCATTAATACATTAAACAAATGAATATAAATGAAAGTAAAAAAAAAAAAAAAACAAGCACACAAAATATATACAATACCCATTTTTGTTTTGAATGTGCTCATTTATTCAAGTATCAGTATTTCACTTGCATAATATAATAAAAAAGATACGATATTTGATTACAAGCAAATAAATGAATGAATAATTGGACATTTACAAACATAATGAACAAATGAGATTTTTGTTCTTGTTTGTTTAACTAAACGAACATAAAATTTTGTTCATGTTCATTATTAACTAAATTAGAAGAGTTCTCGCTCAACGGTTCATGAAATACTATTCAATGAACGTGCACTTCGTCACAATTTTACTTCCGTAATTTAGAATCGTGAAAAGCTAGTAGTTTAACATCATTCCAAAATTTATAGATGTACCTATAGATGGAGATGGAGCGTGAGATTAAAAATTGAGATTATTTTTATAAGTTACATGAAGTAACATTTTATTTTAAAATTTTATAAAAGATTATTTTTCTATAATATCTACTAAGGTTGTGTTTGTTTCGGCTCATTCAGATCTGAATACGTCTAAAGTCTGATTCGGTCAGACATTTTCAGATTCAGACTGTTTGTTTATTCAGACATCTGAAGTCTGAATACATCTGAATAGGGTCTGATTCATTCAGACATTTGAATATGTCTGATTACATCTGAAAAGCTTAAACTTTACACCTACTTCTTTTCAATCCTTATCTCCTCATCTTGGTCTTGATTTTTTATTAATAATCATGAATGGAGGGTCTTTTGGTTTGTTTTATAGCGAAATGATTGTTTTTTGTTTATTCAGACACTTTATAAAAACAAACAGACTAAAACAATTCAGATTCAGACTTTTGGACCGCTAATTCAGATTCAGACGTGGTATTCAGATTCAGACATAAAATGTCTGAATAAACAAACAGCACCTAAGTCTGACAAACAGAACTTATATTTTAAGTAACTTGTGACGTAAAGATAACTCAGATAACATATCTTTGGTATAAAAAAACTGTGACCCAATCTAAAACCAGATAAACAAATTTTTATTAAAGAAAAAAACAACTGGTACAAAGAGAAAAAAAATTGGAGTAAAAAAAGAGGTTGAAACTTGAAAGGGACAAGACCAAAACAGAAGAGTGATGGGTGAAATGTGACAGTGTTGGTGCTGCGTGAATTCCTACCGGGGGGGGGGGTTTATAGGGACCACCCATAAAAGGTTTGTAGGGTCTTGTGCATTTTGGGTTTTGTGTAGTGTGCCGTGCAGGGGGAGTTTATACGGACTCTTTCATTCGTGGGACTCTGTGCATTGCGGGTTTGTACAGTATGTATCTCGGTTTGTACATTTTGACCAAAATCCTCTATTGTCATATCATAAGGGGGTCTTAGTAACATAACCCTTCCCGTAGAGGAGTTTATACAGACCCTCTTATAGAGAGTTTCATGAGACCCTGTGCATTACGAATTTGTACGATATATATTATTGTTTGTAAATTTTAACCAAAATCCTCTATTGTCACATTATTATTGGTGTATTAATAACATAACCCATTATGTAGAATTAATAACATAACCCATCACGTAGCTATCATCCATCCCCTCTTTATACGCGCCCATTCTTCCGACCACTCAATTATCCAAATTTTTATTTATTGAATTAAATTCCATATGTCCCAAATAAACATGCTTTTTCTCTTTGGTTACTTTTCTACTTTTAACCTATCCCATCAATTTATGATGATGTGTGTGAAGCATATACACAGTGTCGTACTAGTCTACTAGAGTCTACTCTGAGTCATAAGATTTTTGCTCTCTCTACTCTAGTGAATAAAGTCAATAAACTACTCTCTCCGTCCTAATTTTATTGTCCCATTTTTCTATTTCAGACATCCTAAAATTATTGTCTCATACCAAAAATGGAAAGTGAATAAGTATGGATTTGGTAAAGTTTACTATATTACCCTTGGTTGAAATTAATATTACAAACTTTAATGAAGTATTAATTAATTGGTTAAGGGTAAACTTGTCATTTGGCAAAAAAGTAAGAGAGATAAAGTAGTGATAGTGATGTTTTTCTAAAAAAAATGTGCTTTTTGTTATGAGACAATAATTTTGGGATGGAGGGAGTATTCAATTATTCATAATAATTTTAATTTAAGATACAATACAACTCTTTTGGATAGTCAACCATGTTTTTCTTTGTTTAACCACTTTTCTTATGTCACTAGAAACAACGTTTTTCAGAAATGAATTAATTCCAAAAATAAGTAAAAAAAGAGGTGGATTTGCTATGAGGTATGACTGGTTTGCAACATTTATTCAGGTTGTGTTTGTTTTTTAAGAGGTTTTGAATTTGAATCTGAACCGCACATTTGAATCTGAATCTAAGTCGTAAATGTCTGAATTTGACCGCATCTGAATGGGAAAAAAAACTCATGTTTGAACCGCACATTTGCTTGCTCGTACTAATTTTTTTTGGTTATTTTTGTGTCAACAAGAGGCATTAAGACACCCCTCTCAAGTCTAGACCATTAAGATTTTACTGCCTCTAACCGCGTCTGAAGAGGGAAAAAAAACAAACGGTCTGAACGGCCAAAATGTCTGACCGCGTCTGAACGGTTCAGATTCAGAAGCTGTTAAGAGCCTCTTTTTAAAAAACAAACACAACCTTAGTTGTTTAAAAATGTGTAACTATTGATATTTGAAACTTATATTTTATGTGGTCATCTGATCACTATGTAAACGAATTTTAATCATGAAAAAGATATATGTAAACCTATTGTAAGAAACTAGCAGGGTACCCGCGCAATGCGGCGGCGGGTACCCTGCGACTATATTTTGCGGCGAACAAATATTATTCAGTTACACGTTTTCTTTAACAATAACTGTATAAATGAATGATGATTTAGATTAAAATAACTTTAACCAATAACAATGAAAAATATTTCATATCCAAATAAACATAAGGTCCAACCAAAAGAAAGGAACACAAGTAAAACTTTATTCATTAAATTAATAAAAACGTTACATAGATAATTAAAAACGTAAACGTACTAAATATAAAACATAAACATTTATTCACAAATTTTTGGATCAAAACATGTTAGCTTAATAAATTTTCAGATAGACAACAAAAGCCCAAACAAAATTACGCGAAAGTTGAAATCTATATGTCTTGACCCAATAGAAAATCCTAGCCCAACACCACAACCTAAATAAACGCTATATAGTTCCCTAACAACTCTCACAAGTAGCCCTAATTCATTCCACATCAAGCGCAGTCAGCAAACTCTTCCCGTCTACACTTTTCTCTCAACCAAATCGCATCCTCCATCTTTATACCACACCAACCAAATAAAAATTACTATCATCATACGCACTCCAGCTACCAAACACAAGTCCTTTAATCATAAACAAAAATCAGAAACTATGTGATAAAATGATAGCAGAATTATTATTTTTAGATACATTGCAATGGAAAGTAGAAGGGGGCCTGATTTGCTTGAACTTTAGAAACATGTGCCCAAGAACTAAGCCAAGTCAGGTACTCGTGATCGATTACGGATGGGTTCTGCGTAGGTAAATGAGCTAACCCACGCCACCGAATGGTTCAAAAATTTATAATTTATACTACCCACATACTAAACTTGATATATTACATTGATTTTCATTCACTAAAAGAAAATCATCAAAAGAATCAGTGAATCACACACCTAGATATAGACCAACTCATGATATTGACTCATATATCAGATAGACCGATGTATCATATTCACTCAACGTCCCTTTAATACTTTTATTTTTTATTTACAGTTTCCTTAATTAGGGTAGTGGCAGTGGGAACGGTATGCCCATCGGTATGGGCCATACTGGCGGTGAACACCGCTGCCACCTAGCCGGTATGGTCCAACGGCATAGCTGGGCGGCATTTGATGCTTCAACGGCATCTTACATTTATTAATTCGAACGTTGCAAAAAAGAGCCGTTTGGGAGGAGCGTGCGTTGGGGGGGAAAAAAAACACCTGTATATATGGGGGGGGGGGGGGTGGGGAAACTCCTATATATTAGATGAAACAAAGTAGCATGGATAAAAAAAAAAAATTCTATATCTCATACTTTAAAAAAATTGTAGCATGATCAAAGAAAATCAAAGGTGTTTCATCGTCCAAGGTCAGGTCGGCTTCGTCCGCAAGTTTCACCGACGAATCAACAATACCCTCAATCGGGCTACTATCCCCAACCTCCACCACCGATTATGTAATGTTATTTTAATTATTAATGAAATATTATGTTTTTATTAAATTGTTTAATATAATTTATGAAAATAAAAAATAAAAAAATAAAATTAGTTGGGAGGTATGAAAAAGGCATGGTTGCCACTAAAAAATAGTTGGGAGGTATGAAAAAAATATGAATGAGGTGGAATGATATTATTGGTGGGTTGGGAGGTATGGGGTTTTTTCAGAGGCATGATTGCCACCACCCTTACCCCTCACCACTTCCATTCTCTTTTTCTCTACATAAAATCTTTTTCCTCCTTTGCTAAACAGTACTATTAATATTGTCCTAATTAGTATCAATATCGTCGTTCATCGCTGCTACAACCATCACACAACTGTCGAAGGCTCATCGGTGTATCAACCACCGCACCACCACCCCGCCTCTTTGCCAGCGATTGTTAACAGCCGGGACGATGGGTTTTAATGGTCGGAATGGAACTTTAGCCGAAACCTTCCATGCCCGAAGATCTGTTGTTAGAACATCACTAAAACCACAATAAAGATAAAACCCAGAAACCATTCAAAACACCAACAACCCACTGACACCAACAACCAAACTAAACAACCGAAGCCACCCAACCCACCGAAACAACCAAAACCACAGCGATATGTTGGCTATCTCGATAGATGGCGGCATTGTAGTGGTTATTGTAGCGGTAGTAAGTGGCGGCAATGTGTCTATGGTGGCGACAGAACCTGGTGGTGGCGACAGTTGTTTAGCCGGTGATGGTGATAATAGCATGTGTGTGTTTAGAAGCTGAGATGAAAGTGTGTTAGTTTGTAGGCTTTTTATATATATGAAATATGCATTAAAATGGTAGTTATAGTATAGACGTGTTTTTATTAAAATCACATTGCAGTTTTTTTTTTCTTTTTAGTTGGGCTGTTAAATCACATTGATTAAATGGGCTATTACAAATTAATGAGGTTTATAAATATTAGAGGCTGTTACAATTGAAGAGATTAAAATCCATAATGTAATATAACTCCTATTCATATGTATGTGTTAGTTTGAAATCCTTCCAATTAAAGAAATGTTTTTGGTCTTAATCTTTTTAAGACTTCCTCTTTTAGAAGTCCTAAATGCATTAGTATGTAGTATAGATAAAAGATTTACTGAGTAGAAAGTAAAAGAAGTTAAGTGCAGGTCACTTCTCACAAGCTATTTATTGAAATTACTTCACATATCAAACAATGTGTTTTCGAGTATCACTTAAAGAAGGAAAGAAAATAAAATGAAGTGAAAAAAAAATTGTGTTATCTAGTATCATTTAATGAAGGAAAGAAAATTGAAACGACGGAAAAAGAATTATGATTTGGTTAATTTTGAAATAAAATGTTTCCTTCTAAAATTATGCTAAAAATGTTTACTTCATAATTTTTTTAATTTTCTTTACTCAAAACACTTGAGAAATGACCATAAATGTTGTCGTTGTATTTTGTGTGAATATATTTAGTATTAATATCTTATTGATCTAATATCTAATATTTAAGTAAAGTAAAGTAACTCCTAATACCGTCTTCCACGGGTTATGGGTCTCAATACCGTCGAAGACGGTGTATGGGGGAGGTTGAGACGTAGACAGCCTTACCCCTACCTAAGGTAGAGAGGCTGCTTCCGGTTCTACCAAAGGTAGAAAAGGACCCCCGGCCTTTTGTAAGGAGTGAGGATCGAACCCTTGACCTCTCAGTTGAGAGGCAAGGGGTTTTCTAACTGATCCAACCCTACTTGTTTGATCTAATATCTAATATCTAATATTTAATTTTGAAATAATATCTTATTGACCTTAATCATCTTTTCATATAGCGGCGGAACCAGGAGCTCGGTTCAGGGGTAGCGAAATACGAAAATTTGTTTAGGGGTAGCGAAAATTTGTTTCAGGGGTAGCGAAATCGCCAAAAAATGGCCAAAAATCGCCAAAAATTCCACTACCGGGTAAAAGTTCAGGGGTAGCGACCTCTGGCTTACATGTAGTTCCGCCAGTGTTTTCATACATGAGATAGTAAGGATTAGCAAGTTCAGTACCTAACTTAGTAAAATTAAAAGTTTGATACACAACTCAGTAAAAAGTGAAAAGTTGAATATAATTAGAACTCATTACCCTGTACAAAAATATAGGCTCCAAAGTAGGGGTGTCATAAAACTCGACCCGACCCGAACCCGACCGGGTTCGGGTCAACTCGGGTCGGGTCAACTCGGGTCAAAAATTATATTCGGGTCAATCGGGTCAACCCGAATTGACCCGACTTTTAAACAATGTCGGGTTCGGGTATGTTTTTTTAGCCTTGACCCGACCCGAACCCGAGTTGACCCGACAAAACTAACATTTTACAATGCAAAAAACTCGGGTTGACCCCAAACCCGAGTTGACCCGACCCGAGTTGACCCGAACCCGAATTGACCCGACCCGAGCTGACCCGACCCGAGTTGACCCGACCCGAGTTGACCCGAGTTCTAAACAGGGTCGGGTTCGGGTATGTTTTTAGGAGGCTTGACCCGAGTTGACCCGAACCCGGCCGGGTCAACCCGAATGACAGCCCTACTCCAAAGCAACCAAACAAAACATAAAGAGCTAGAGCATAAAGGCTTCAAGTGCATGCGAATTATACCAAAACGTCAAATCCATGAATATGAATGTCACGTAAGAACCTATTATAGAATTATTATAGGGTGTCGTTGATTGTTTTTTCACAGCTACACATCACAGGGTTGTGTTATACAAACACCTCTTATGATCAATCGTACAAACTTGCGAATCAGACACTACAACAGTCGAATGCATCAAATGATTACAAATACCCCCTATAAGGGGTGTCAGGATAACATGCCCTTTTCTTTATTCAATCATTCAACTTTCTGTCAACGCTTGCAATATCTTTTTTTTCTTTTTTTATTTTTCTCTATTTTTTATTTTTTTAAAATACCCTAATACAAACATAATAACCAATAAAATACACTATCTCTCCACACAAATCACTTTTCTCTCTCTAAATTGTTTCGAGACTAAAGTCCCGTGATTTTTTTTTTTTTTTTTTGTCTTTCCCTTGAAGCATGGCGGGGTCTTCATTGGGCTCCCGCAAAGGAAACCTACTTCCCGTTTGTTTTTCCCATCGACACCCTTTACACTTACCAGCGAAGAAAAAAAATCATCTTGTGATTCGACGTCACCTCACTTTTTGAAAAAAAAACAAACTGTCTTTTTCCTTTTCGGAAAATTACTCATCATGAGAGAGGCTAAACAAATACAGTAAATGGCTAAATTTTTTTGAAATACATATTTATAATCTTCTACATCTCTAGTTAAGATATCCTAATAAATTAATCGATTAATTTACCTTGTTTTTTACTATCACAAAATTACTCATGTCTTCTAAATCAAGTAAAAGACGCTCTCATAAAAAAAGTGGTCCCGACGACCGATATTACCAGACCTTAAATACTCACATTTACAAACAATAAATAATATAGTACGGGTACCACATTTCCTTGCTGCAATAAGAAGACAAATAGAGTGTTTTAAAGGGACAATAACAACAAATATGGTGACAGATAGTGACAAGGTTTATAACTGTGGGGTCAAAGCTAGCATCTTAACACCTGTTTTCACTTACTCCCTCAGTCTCAAAATTATTGTCATAAGAAACAAATTACAAAGTTTAATAAAAGTGGAGTTACTTTAATTTTCGACCACTAAAATAAAATATTCCTCCGCTAAATTATCTAGTTTTTACTTAATAAGAAAAGTAGACAATTATTTTGAGACATGCTAAAAAAGAAATATGGACAATAATTTTGAGACGGAGAAAGTATTATAAAAACTGGCCTGATATTCGGACCCCCCTAAAATAAAAAAGGACCCTCGCTATTGATCAATGAGTTGTACTGTGTGCATCACGATATTGTATTATGTGCTTCACGATTTATACGGTTAACTATAGGGAGAGTCCTAATAATGTATCTCATCTCCGACCAACTCCCAAACCATGTTCCAAGCCATATTTTAAAATAGGGAAAATCTTACCTGCATTACAAAGCAGGTAAGTTACATGCTTTGCTTTGTAAAAATTTTAAAAAATTTACAATTAAGCCCCTACACTTTAATGGTTCTCACTGTTTAGTCCTTGTCCCCCTCTTTTTTTCAAATGAAAGCAGGTAACTTACCTACTTTTTAAAGCATGTAAGTTATCCCCTTTAAAATAATTCAAAACTTTTGCAAAACCATCTTCTTATTTTTACAAATACTAACCACACACTCTTGTTTTATAAACTACGAAACCAAAAAAACTACGTCTACTGTCAAAAAATACCGTCGTTTTACGCGAATACAATGATAGTATATTTTCAAGGTTCCTAACAACCATCATAAAAGTTGTATGGAAGTTAAAATAGAAAGTAGATATTTGAACGTAGTTTACTTATATTGTCTTGTTAAGTTTATGAATATCAAAAAGTAGTTTAATTTCGACACAAAAAGAAATACAAATTTGAAGTAAAGTTCTTATACTATGGATTATTACAAAAATATAGCTAAAACTAAAGGTTAAGACTGTATTCACAGTAGTATTAGATAGGTCTTACTAAAAGTTTATAGTATCGGCAAAGGAGATCGGTGTGGTCATAATGTGAGGGTTGACGATGGATCAACCAAGGGGTAGGAGTCGACAAGAGCAAACCAATCTCATTGCCTTTTACATTAAAAATAATATTTCATCCGTCTCACATTAAGTGTCCACTGTTACTTTTTTAAGTCTAGTCACTTCAACTTTGACTTTAAATATTTTTGTTCGTGTTATATAATACTTGATGCAAGATATATGAATGGATTAAGTTTTTAAATGTATTTTCATTTGTATAATTTTCATTAAATATTATATAACACAAACAAATATATTTATGATCAAAGTTGAAGAAAAAATACTGAAAAAAATCATAGTGGACACTTACGTAGTATGCGTGCAAGAAAGATATTTCTAGTAAAAGAAAAGTAAGTAATTCGTGGTAATGATGAAAATAGGAAAGATATGTTGAGGAAGTATGTTTTATGTAGTAATGGAGAGCGGTGCATACATGGAAGCGCATGCTCTTAGGTTGGGTGTAATTGTAAACATCCTCACGCGCCACACATTATGGCCTTTCATGTTGCGCATGGGTGTTTTTTGTATTCGTTCGATAACGGTGACGATTAAACCAAAAAAGAAGTGTGTGTGTGTGAGTGTGTGTGTGTGTGTGAGAGAGAGTGTGAGTATGTTTGTTAACGAGCGTTTTGAGTATGTGTTTGTTGTAGTAAGCTAGGCAAATATGTATATGCTTAAAAAGTACTCCTTGCGTCTTAAATTTATTGTCCACATTTTTATTTCAGGTTGTCTAAAATTAATTCTCCATTTTTAAAAATAGATATGAAATTAGTTTGCGGTTATCAAATTATTCTCACGTGAGGTTATTATTACAAACATTAAAATAAATTCAATTGATTAGTTTTTTTTTATTTTTTTATTTTTTTTTAAGTGCACAAAGTACAAACTCCTCACACAAATACTCCAAAAAAAAAAAATAATAATAATAATATGCCAATAGGAAAAAGGAACAAATAGGTAGGGTCCAGTTTCTGTTTTAGAGAGAGAAAGAAAACCAACCAATTTCTAGAGAGAGAAACAAAACACTGGCGCATCACTAAAAAGAAAACCGGTATCTTCCTTCCATTTTATTTTTACACTCTACTCGTTTGCTTGTTACTCTACTCATAATTCATCATCATGACGTCATCATCATTCCTTCTATTCTCTTAATGATTAACCAACTCATTTGACAATTGACACTCATTTCAACAGTTTTCGCTTATTATATAAACGATCACCTTTTTTTTTTTCCTTTTATAAAATTTGTGATATCACGGTGTTTTGATGACGTCATTCTTCGAATCAATTTTATAAAATTTTGCATTAATTTTCAACAGTTTGTGTGATTTATTATGTTATTTAGCGGTTAGATTTGTGGAAATTGAAGCTGTTAAAACGGTTTTTGATGACGTCATGTTTTTATAAATTTTTAACTGATTTAGCGGTTAGATTTGTGGAAATTGAAGCTGTTAAAACAGTTTTTTATGACGTCATGTTTTTATAAAATTTTAACTGATTTTATATTAATTGAGTGATTTAAAGCGGTTAGATTTGTGGAAATTGAACTTGTTAAAACAGTTTTTGATGACGTCATGTTTTAAATCTATTTTTATAAAATTTTATGCTAGTTTCAGTTATTTGATGAGTATTTGAGTGATTTAAAGCGGTTAGATTTGTCAATTAGGAGTTGTTACACAGTTTTTTTATGACGTCACGATTTTTATAAAATTTTAACTAATTTTGATGACGTCATGATTTTATAAAATTTCACACTAATTGTGAACAGTTAGAGTGATTTATGAGGTTAGATTTGTGAATTACGGAGTACAACTTATTACTGCACACGATAAGATGACGTCATGTTTTTAACTGATTTTATGCTAATGTTGAACAGTGTTGGATGAACGATTAAGTAATTTATGACGTGGATAATCGAAGTTGTTAATGTTTATGATTTGAGTGATCTTCGCTGAAAATCGAGTCTACGTGGCACTCGATTGGAGGTATAACTCTATTTATTCACTTTGTGTGTTATTTTTTATGTTTGTGGTAGGGTAGAAACTGTTTGTTACGTATCGTTGAATCTGTTTTCGTGGAACTGATTTTTCAGTATTTATGCACCTAGAGTGTTTTTGCGTAAAACGTACTGTATGTGAGCAGCGTTTGTGTTGTGGTAGTTAGGTTGATTGTTAATGTTGTGGTATTATACATAATTTGTAGTGTGATGTTTATGTTTGTTATGTGTTGTATTTGTTGAGACGGTTTGAATCTGGCTTGTTTAATAGTGTTTAGCATCTACAGCATTTTACATAATGCAAACTGTTTATGCTGCTGCGGCGGCGGCAATCAATAGGATTGTTAATGTGGTGGTGTTTATGTAAACTGTTGTAGAAACTGTTTGATTTTTCGGTATTTTGTACCTGCGGCATTTTGCGTAAAACTGCTGTTTATGTTGTCGTACACTTAAGGTGAATGTTACACATGTAGAAACTGTTTAAATCTGAATTAATTTTGCTGTGTTTATTATGCATTTACAGCATTTTACATAATGTGTACTGTGTATTTGATACTATTTGTGCTGTGGTAGTTCAGATGATTATTTATGTGGTGCTGTTTTCGTATAATATTTGTTGTGTAGAAACTGTTTGAATCTAAATTGATTGTTTAGTATTTATGTAGCTACATCATTTTGTGAGTAGTGTTTGTGTTGTGGTGGTTAAGATGTTTGATGTTGTATTTGTAGTAATTTTTTGATACTGCCTTAATATTTCAGTATTTATGTAACTACATCGCTTTTACGCAAAAAAATACTGTGTATGTGAGTAGTGTCTGTATTGTCATATTAAATAGGATTGTTAATGTGGTGGTTTTTATGTATATCATTTTGTTAATATTTGTAGAGACTATTTGAATCTGCATTGATTTAATAGTGTTTATGTATCTACAACTTTTTATGTAAAAAGTACTATGGATGTGAGTATAGTTTGTGTTGTGGTAGTTAATAGGATTGTTAATGTGGTCTTGTTTATGTATATTATATGGTATAGTTATTAAAACTGTTTGAATCTGAATCTCTGAGTTAATATTTCTGTATTTATGTGACTACAGCATTTTATGTAAAAGTAGTATTTGTGCTGTGGGGGTCAGGTTGATTGTTAATGTGATGCTGTTTTGGTATAAGTTATATGGTGTATTTGTAGAAACTGTTTCAGTCTCCCTTAATTTTTCAGTATTTATGTACCCACAGCACTTTAAATAATGTGTACTGTGTATTTAATACTGTATTTGTAGTAATTTTTGATACTGCCTTATATTTCAGTATTTATGTAACTACATCGCTTTTGCGCAAAAAGTACTGTGTATGTGAGTAGTGTCTGTATTGTCATATTAAATAGGATTGTTAATGTGGTGGTTTTTATGTATATCATTTTGTTAATATTTGTAGAGACTATTTGAATCTGCATTGATTTAATATTGTTTATGTATCTACAGCGTTTTATGTAAAAAGTACTATGGATGTGAGTATAGTTTGTGTTGTGGTAGTTAATAGGATTGTTAATGTGGTCTTGTTTATGTATATTATATGGTATAGTTATTAAAACTGTTTGAATCTGAATCTCTGAGTTAATATTTCTGTATTTATGTGACTACAGCATTTTATGTAAAAGTAGTATTTGTGCTGTGGGGGTCAGGTTGATTGTTAATGTGATGATGTTTTGGTATAATTTATATGGTGTATTTGTAGAAACTGTTTCAGTCTCCCTTAATTTTTCAGTATTTATGTACCCACAGCACTTTAAATAATGTGTACCGTGTATTTAATACTGTTTGCGTTGCGGTAGCTTGGATGATTCTTAATGTTTTATTGCTTTTGTAGATTACAGAGTATATGTTAGAAACAGTTAGAATTTGGGTTAATTTTGCTGTATTTGAGTTGACCTTAATTTTTCAATGTATATCTGCCTGCAGCATTTACAAGGGAAATAGGGCGCATAGAGTACAATCGCAGGTTTTTGTTTAGTTATCTAGAGAGGAAAACAGTATTCAAGTAGGTAGAGATCTAGAAACAAGTGAAAAGTATGAACGGGGTAGAGAGGAGTGTAGACTCTCGATTATGGCATGCTTGTGCTGGTGGGATGATTCAAATGCCTTTGGCGAATTCAAAGGTGGCTTATTTTCCACAGGGACATGCTGAACATACACTTATGAATGTAGATTTTAGTGGGATGCCTAGGGTTCCAGCTTTTGTACTTT
This sequence comes from Artemisia tridentata subsp. tridentata, assembly GCA_021014915.2. Taxonomy (NCBI): domain Eukaryota; kingdom Viridiplantae; phylum Streptophyta; class Magnoliopsida; order Asterales; family Asteraceae; genus Artemisia; species Artemisia tridentata. Next base: position 382,782,716 of record CP139506.1, read on the forward strand.
GTAGGGTGGTTGATGTTAAGTTCCTGGCAGACTTTGAAACCGATGAAGTTTATGCTAAGATTAGGTTGAGCCCCCTTCGAAACAGTTTTGATGGTTATGATTATGATGATGAAGTAACATTGGTGGAGACTCATAGTGGGTCTGAGTCCTCTGATAAGCCCACTTCGTTTGCAAAAACATTGACGCAATCTGATGCGAATAATGGTGGAGGGTTCTCTGTTCCTCGGTACTGTGCAGAGACTATTTTTCCTCGATTGGATTATTCAGCGGATCCCCCTGTTCAAACTGTGATAGCTAAGGATGTACATGGTGAGATTTGGAAGTTTAGGCATATCTATAGGGGGACACCAAGGAGACATCTTCTAACCACTGGATGGAGTTCTTTCGTGAACCATAAGAAGTTGGTTGCTGGAGATTCAATTGTGTTCATGCGAGCAGAAAATGGAGATCTTTGTGTTGGGATTAGACGTGCTAAGAGAGGAGGTATCGGGGCTCCTGACGTCACATCAGGCTGGAGTTCTACATCTGGAAACTCGCCTTCTTCCTATGGAGGGGTTTCATCCTTCTTGCGGGAAAATGATAACAAGCTGCTGAGAAATGGCAGAAATATCAATCCGAGTGGAAGGGGAAAGGTGAGGCCTGAAGCTGTTCTTGAAGCTACATGTCTTGCCGCCAACGGGCAACCATTTGAGGTTACTTATTATCCTCGTGCAAGCACTCCAGAGTTTTGTGTGAAGGTTTCTTCTTTGAGTGCCGCATTGTGCATTCAGTGGTGTGCTGGAATGAGGTTCAAAATGGCCTTTGAAACAGAGGATTCGTCACGTATAAGCTGGTTTATGGGAACTGTATCTTCTGTTCAAGTTCTTGACCCATTTATCTGGCCTAATTCTCCATGGCGTCTCCTACAGGTATTTTAACTTCTTAAGTTTGACTCTGTAAGACATTACTTTGCTACTTTGTTCTGTATCATATTTCATTTTGTTGGTATTGTGGTAATTATGTGTTTAATTTGATTTTTTTCTGCACGTCGTTGTTGTTTTCATCTATGCTCTAACTCGAGTCTTGAATCCAGTATTTCGCTTGGTTAATTATGGTTGCATAAAGATCATTAGATTGCTATTAATAACTTTGGTCGTTGGGTATCATGACGAAACTTTTTTTGCTACATCTTCACACTTTAAATCCAGTAGCTTGTCTGGTTTTATATGGTACTTAACCTGTTATCATCATATCAGCACACCATTGGTGACATCAATTAATGAAATGAAAACTTTTAACATGCAAACTAGGAAGTAGCATTGCTTCCCAGTTGGACCACAATTACTGGAGGTCTAAGTTTTCTGTTAGGGAAGTCCTGGACAACCAGTCCAGGAGCTATATTTTGCTGCTTGTGCATTAGCGCCTTGGTCTTTCGATAAATAACACCTAAGTGTAACATTTGAACTAAGACCTCTAGGCTATCATAGAAAACATGTATCACTTGGAATAACGAATTGCGATTAGTGGGGGTCCTATTTTATCTATATGACGTTCTTCTTAAGTGAATGCAGTACCGTTTCTATCGTTTTTGGGGATCAAACTTTCATGTTCAGTTTGTTCGAAATAGAGACGTCTATTGACAGAAACCAAGGTGGTTTGGAAGTTTGGTGGTTTGAGACTCTTGCCTTCTAAATGTTGGTCTGTTTGTAATTTTTGTTCTTCCATTAATTGCTGGAAATAAATGAGAACTTCCTTATTTGATGTAATTTGTATATGCTACAAATTTTACATTAGTCAACTTGTGCGCAAAGTGTGTATAAAATTTCAAAAGGCTATTTCAACAATGGTTACAACACAATATATAGAACAATCAGATGACAATCAAAGCCAGTTATGAATTGGGGATTTTCTTTTTAGAAAAAAATTAAGATGAAATATCTGTTTTAGCATAATAGGTCATGTTGTTTAGGTTTTACGCTACGTGTGGTTTGTTGAGTTTACTGCATTCCAATTTTCCAGTTGACTGTATAACAGGGTTTTTGAATCCTGAAAATCTGAAATGTTGTTTGTATTCTATGCATCTATTCTCAAAAGATTCAGATACTTAACTAACCGGTTACTCCTTTTCTTGGCTATGTAGTATGATATTGTAGAGCTTTTCATGGTCCAGGGTGATTTTTAGTTAACATCATACGTTTTGTGCTCGATGTTGTAGGTTAATTGGGATGAACCAGATCTCTTGCAAAATGTGAAGCGTGTAAGCCCATGGCTGGTTGAATTGGTGTCAAACATGCCACTAGTTCATCTCTCACCCTTCTCTCCACATAGAAAGAAGCTAAGATTACCTCAACCACCAGATTTACCACAGGACGACTTTACTCTTCCGTCCTTTTCAGGCAACCCCCACACGCCCAGCAGTCATTTTCGTTCTGCAGGCATACAGGGAGCCAGGCATGCTCGATTTGAGATCCCTTTATCGGATCTCAACCTTACCCATAAACCGCAGTTAGGACTTTTCCCTTCCAGTAAAGATCCCGATGATGACATATCATGTTTGCTGAGCATTGGAACCTCGAGTCCCAATTCGAACAAAAACAATGACAAAGTAAAGACACAACCCATGTTTCTACTATTTGGTCAGCCAATACACATTGAGCAGCAGACCTCTAATGATTGCATCAGTGATGAAAGCTCACAATTTCCAGTTGGAACCCATTCATCAGATGAAAGTGCAAATGGGATTCTGCAGCCCCATGTCCTTCAAAAACGTTGTTGTGAAGTATTCTTGGGATCTCAGGATATGGGTCGAACTCTTGATCTCTCAGTTATTGGGTCATACGAAGAACTATATAGAACTCTAGCGAGTTGGTTTGGAATTGAAAGGTTTAATGATTTGACTTGTATCGTTTATGAAGATTCAGCAGGCGCTGTGAAACGAATTGGTGATGAATTTTTCAGGTAAATCTTGTTTATTACATACATTACAACAGTTTCCTATAGAATGATCTCACTGTTGTTGAAAGCAAGTGAATACATGCTTATATACTGATTTGTACAAATTCTTTGGTACCTTTATTTGGTGCAGTGAGTTTGTGATGAAAGCAAAAAGACTGACTATTCTGATGGGTGCCTGCGGCCATGACGATGCAAGGTATGCATACTTCTTTGTAAATTCGAGAGTATAACACCTGTTTTAAGAAATAATGATTTTCGATTTTACAATGACATGTATGATCATAGATTCATAGTATTAAATATTACTTTTCAATCTATAACGTTTTTTGATTAAAATCTGAAGAAAAAACTACACTCAAAAGTCGCAAAGATTTTCGTTCTAGGTTCACAAAATTGATTTGACATTGTTATGGTGCGTGCTGCAGAAAACCAATTACAGGCCTAGGTACTGCAGGACGCGCAATAGAGTCTTCAAAGCAGACAGGAGTTACAAGTATATTTGCTTAGGAATATGAAGTTTTATGGTTAATTTTGTAGTTTTGTGTAGTCAATTTGGAGACTTTGAACCATATCGATGCTGTATTTTCCCTTTTCTTTTGTGACTGGACATTGGATGCGTCCCTCGCAAAAATCAATCTCCTTTCTAAATCTATTTATGGCAAGTCAAGATAACGCAAATAGGATGGCTAATTCATGCAAGGCAAATCAGAGATGTTTTTTTAATATAATTAACACAAAGAAATGAGGAAGGTAGCACTTAAAATTAATGGACAAGTACACAGACCCAAATGTGGAAAAAAATATCAAAATCTGTAAAACAAATAACAGCTAAAAACATCGACTAATAGTCGTTGACATCAACCTAAATAAAAAATTTATACTGTACACATCAATGTCTACCTCCTCAGTCTGCTTTAATCGCATGACTCTGTTTGCTTTAGACCAGAAGCTGATCCAAATTTCACACATTTTTTCACTCCAACACCCCAACCTCTTGATCCACCTTCCAATAATTAGTGTCGTTAAATTCTTTCAGCCCTGCTTTATCTTCTTCTACCTTATCCTTTTCGGGTCCATTTGGGATTACCTTTCTTTTTAAAGGCCCCGCTTCCCCTACAATCCCCTCCTTAAGAGCTTGTTCCATTGCTTTTTCTGTACCTTCAACTTCAACCCCCACAAACTCCACGTCTTCTTCAAATAAAGATGGCACAGATTTTTGGCTCGAGTCAGACCCATCACTCGAAACTGTTGACGGCAATACGCCATTGGCTAATGACTCGCCTGGTGTAACAGGACTCATTATTGGTTCCGCTGGTTTATCCACACTAGGAGCAGTTCCGTGATTTTCAAAAGGGCTCCCCCCTTCTACCCACTCAGATATAGACTTACCAACACCATCACCAGAAGCACTAGCGTTCGGGTTCTCGATCATTTTCAAGTCTCCATCGGTTTCTTTATTTTCTTGGATGAAGGGATTTGGATCGGAAGTAGAGGTACCGTTACACGCCACTAATTCCTCATCCTCTCCAACCACCACTTCATCATCACTGCTGCTATTACCACCATTAGATGTTCCATTCAAGTTTACCTCATCCAGCATTGCAGAAGCTGAGGTGGCACTATCAGGTGCATCGTCCTCTATATTGTCTTGAAAAGCAAACCAATTTGAATTTGTAAACAAACTGCCCTGATCATCACCTAGCCTAAGAGATGATATGACGACTTCAGCAGATTCATCATCAAAGTAACCATCCTGCATATTACATACCACTAATTTATTCATATAAAGAACATAGTAACACAAACAATAACATTAAGAAAGTTTGCACAAAGAATTTAGAGTAAATTACAGAAATCGTTGCCGTCGTTTGGTGAAAGTAATGGAATTGCATAGATTGTCTCTATCTGCAGTATTTGCCTTTCACCTTCGGTACCTCATTTGTTACCCTTTAGGGACCAAAAGTGGAATTGACTACATACTTGAGGAACCAAAAGTCAAAGCATTTACTGCAGTTATAGACCACATATGCAAATAGTATCGACTATTGACAAGGGATGATCACCCTTAAATCCATCAAACCGCAGGGACGATTTCTGTAATTTACTCTAAATGTATCATATAGGCTATAGCACTGATTGATAAATGAGTTACCTCATCATCTCGATCAAGAGTCTCATTACCCTGCAATAGGGATAAAACATAAATTAGCATGCGATGATATTTAACTAAAAGAATATGTAAAAGAATATGTAATACATACAAAAAGGATTTTCAGCATACCTCTTCACCTTCATCGTTGTCATATATGTTGTACCTAAATGCTTGACTTAGATTGTTTGCTAGAGCAGCAACATCATAGTCTCTGTCATGGATATCGTCGTCATCACTATCCCTATTCCTATCTTGTAGTGCAGTTGGACGACTGCAATATTAGAACGTAAAAGTAGATAAGCATCAGTAAACTGATTTAGCATTGCAAACTTATGAGCTAAACAAACATCAAAAGATAATGTAAGACAATTTAAATGAGCATAACATGGCAGCAAGGGAGATGGTGCAAGAAACATACCCGCAAGCCCACCGATACACATTTTCAACCATGTTGCGGTCCTGTAGAGCTGTAGTCTGCCACTCACTCCATTCGTTACATTCCTGATAACAAACACAAAAATGTTCAAATAAGGATAAACACTTCAAGACACGTAAAGAATATAGTTGGAGGTACTTCTTGTCTCTTGCACAAATGAAATTGTTGTATAATGTATCATCAGTGTCCATTCAATCTCACCATAACAAAAAAAAAGAGTAAAAAGTACTCCAGCGAGGCAGCGACTACCTGAATATGTGTTTGAATGCGATTATCAATATTTCCCAACTGCGTAATCTTATTGGCGATACGTGTGACATGTCCAAGGTTACCAACGCGTGGTGCATTTTTCCCAGCAGCAGGCATTGTTGGCTGCAAAAATTGTAAGCAATTGTTTACACACTTATGAAAGTAACTAGTTTACATATCATATATCTAATCTAGGGCGGCTAATACCTGATCACCTTCACCAGACAGAACGGAATTCTTTTCTGTTTGAAGAATCTTTGTGGTGAGACCGCATTCTTGAAAAAGATGATCTATTATGGTATTGTTTTTGCTTTCGAGGCAGGAAAATATTATGCTTTCAACATGATGATGCAAAGCATTATTGAATGGGTACCTTCAGTAAAGAATAATACAGAAACGTTAGAATAGATCGTTTACGATTTACGAACTTTATAGAAAAGAAGAATAAGCAGTTTTTACTCGAAGAATAGATCAAGAACTCTTTGGATGGTCCCAGAGCTAATCAGTTCCTTTTCAGCAATTTCATTTCCAGTCTTCAATAGAACTGCAATGAACTCGACAATCTGCAAAAAAATTATATGGAGCATTGTTTTTATGAGAAATGGAGAACAAAAATTCTATGTTCTATAAATATATATATGGTAAGGAAAAAAAAAAAAAAAAAACAAGTATTATGTACACTAACTTTTAGACGATGTTTCCCTAGAGGAGGCTTTAACTGGCCATATGTTGTTGGTAAAACTTTTTCGTCTAGTGAGACATTTAATAAGATCAACAGGTCACCTGGAACAACAAAAAAGTAATCAGCATAAGTGCTTAATGATAATTATATCTACAACTCTACAAGTATAGTGATAACAATATCATCATATGAGATATTGTAAAATAAATATGCGGTCATAATCATGTGAGAAGTTGGAGTTTTTGTTTGTGAATTGATATATAATGAGAACTGCACCAACGCAGGCATGGGTTCATGGAATATCACTATTGACCCATTAGTCAAGATTAAACATTGGCAATATGGTATGAATCTCGGACATAGATACGATGCAGTGCCTATGCCTACTCAAAAGATCAAAGTTTGTTATTTTTCTATGCAAAACTAAATCATCATCTTATGCAATTTCATAAATTTTACGATTTAAATAAGAGATTAGCTTAATACTGAAGTTAATGAATAAACTATTGAGATCGTATGTACAAAGCTCACCAAGTTTGGGCAGCATTGCACCAACAGTCTCCTGGTTAACTTGCACAGGTGCTTCATATACATGTTGACCTCGAAAAGAATGAAATAACATTGAAGGAAGCGATCTCTTTGGATCCAACAAAGAAATACATACAGACAACGAGTGAACAAGTCCAGACTTTGAATGTGAATCTTCAAGCGCATGACCAAATATTCTCGAGACAAAACTGAATTATGCAAAAAACATGTAAATATAAATCAAACCCTTTTGGCTACAATACAACCAGCGTATAAAGTCATAAACACATGCTTACCTTGAACTAGAAAGTTTGGTAGCAAGAGGTGATGGCGCGTTTCGTGTTATAGTACATAAAGTTTCTGCCGCATTAGCATGTACTTCAGAAGAGTTCTATAGCAATTAAAAAAAATATACTTTAGATCGAGCATTAAACTTATGGTTTATAGCAAACAAATAAAAGAAAGTTACTCACGGAAGGACTCAATTTATCCACTATCATTTCCAACAAATTGCTATCAGCTAACCACTGCATTACATCTGTCGAATTGGGATAGACGTGGTCATCCGCTCCAACAAGTCTGACCAAGACCTATGTGTATAATTATTCACCATGTTATTAAAGTACAAAAATAAATAATACGGAGTAATTATTTTTTTATTGCAGCTTAAAAAGAAAATGTACTAACCTCCATGATAGATGTAATCCCTATTAAATCAACTAGCTGTTGGAAAATGTATTGATGGGCCTGTAGAAGTTTGAAAATATATTATAACTATTGTTTCAATCAACCAACGGGGATGGAGAACTCAAGATAAAAAGTTGATTGGACTCACTTGAACATAATTCATAAGTGGGACCGTCTTTCGCAACATAAGGCATATCACAACCTACAACAAGACCCAAATATATAAAAATTATTTATCAAAACACCAAAAAAAAAAGTGATCTAAGAAATATACCTTACTGAAGTACCCTGCTAGCAAGGCACTATGAGGGTGGGTTGGCTCCAAGAACGAGAATAATAAATCCATAAGCTGGAAATTTGAGACGTGAAACTTAGATAAATGTGGGCATAAAAAAATTTCATGATTTAAAGGTGTGTGCCAGTGTGCGACATAATATCAGTGAATGAAACTTACCTCTTCTTCATCCACTAAAGTCTTGAAGATTCCATCAATTTCGCATGTAAAGATCTCACAAGCCATGAATGGGAACCTGAAAATTTGTATTTATATCAGTTGCTACTACTAAACTGTATTATAGTTTCGCAACGCTATCCACAAAATATAAAGTGACGGTAATATACTATCAACATAATGTGCGAAATGACCTACTTGAAAATACGTTTGCTATCAGCATCTTCTTGTGGTTCTTCTATGATATAACGCAATAATTGTTCAACCTGAACTCTCTGCCGTAAGCTGGAGAAACAAAAATCTTATTACTTTTCTAACGGCAGATATTAGAAAACAATAAGCTGCAAGTGAAGAAGAGTCTTATTACAAGTTAATAAGGCGACTGTTTAATGCTTTGCACTCTTGAATTATATCTTCTTCATCCAAAAGCTCTTCCAATGTAAAATTTTCCTTGTCCAAAATGGACTCGACCTAAAACATGTTAAAAGTTATATGAGTATAAAAGATGACCAGCCAAATGCACAAATATCACTAACAAAATCTTTGTTCCTCTAAATTTGAAGAAGCCTTTCCTTCTTTTCTTATAACACGTGGGAACTCAATGGTCAATACTCTTATTTCATTTATGGGTTAACAGTTATAACTTCAAGCTGGAGCTAGCTAACAAAACTAATAGCATCAAGTGCACACTTCCAAAACCGAGCACAAAAAGCGCAAGTTCTAGTTCTTTGCTTCCATTAATCTATCTGTAACTACAAATGCTACAAATCATTCCCACATTAGCTTCCATTATTTAGCCCTTTTTTTTCTAGACTTGACATATTTATTAAAGAGTTCTATGATTTGGAAAGCATCCTACGACCTACAAAATCGAATAGGGCAGCTACATAGACAATGACAGTCATCGCATCAGATACTATCATATTCGTTAATGTGGTGACAACGGGTGTATGACCTGCAATACATGCATGAATGACTTCTACCAACACAACAAACACATACCTACACGTTTTGCAATCCACAATTTCTAGGTTTAGCATATAATACCAAGGATTAACATATAACAATTTGATAAATACACCCGATAATTCAGTTATCCCACATAATACCCTAAAAGATTATTTAGCAGTATGATTGTCCCAAATTAGTCCAAATACAAAAAGAATAAATTTTCGTTATACTATATTTACTACATAGGATGTCGAATTAGGTTCGAGATGAATCTCTCTCTCTCCTGCTCAGCACAAACTAATGGCATCTCCAAGCATAGTTGTCAAAAGCGACTGCGAATTCAAGGCGCAAAGACCCAAATTCTTGCCTAGGCGAGAGGCGCATAAAAAGCGCGGGCCCCAAAGAAAAAAAAAGAAAAAAGCGCAGGGTTGCAATAAACTTTGATTTTGATTCATTTTGTGTTTCTCGTTAGATTCAAGGGTTGCAATAAGATTCACACTGCATTCTAACACTATCCCACTAACTTAATTGGATTAAAACACTCAATCAAAAAATCTCATGAACCCTAATTTCCAAAATCAAACCAAACGTGTTTCTGGGTATGATTGGATCCTTGTATCATGTTTATAACATGATTCCGACCAAAACCCACTAACTTAATTGGATTAAAACACTCTAAATCAAAAAATCCTAAATCGTACGCATGAACCCTAATTTCCAAAATCAAACCAAACGTGTTTCTGGGTATGATCGGATCCTTGTATCATGTTTATAACATGATTCCGACCAAAACCAACCCATTTAATCACACTTTTACACAAAAAAAATCCCAAATGTTGCTTAATATTTCTGTACGCCTGGGCCTAGGTTTTGGGGCGGTGAACCCTCGCCTCGCCGTCGCCTGTCGCCTAGGCGCACAAGGCGCTCGCTTTTGACAACACTGTCTCCAAGAAAAAAACTTAGCTGCTAGAGTAATGCATCATATTAACATCCTATTCATCCACCACCGCAAACCAATCCACTTAACCTCGAAGAGCATCACTATCCGTGAACCTCGGACTTTGGTTAATCAACAATGAAGACTCATGCTTTTAAAGATCATAATCCTTTAGCTCCAACTATACTTGGCATGGAAGAGAATCCAAAAAATCCTGATCAACGTGGTGTAGGTCTAGCAACAATGAACATAATGTGTCTCTAAGGAAACATTGTACCAGAACATTTTTTCACTGTTACATATTGGACAACACTACCAGAATTTCTCTTAGATGTCAATTATCATTGAGCTAGAGGATGGTGGTCTTTAGAGCCATGATTGTCTTCATTGTCGATTAACCAAAGTTTAAGATTAATCATATTATGATTACCTCAAGTGGTTTATCGTGAGGTGGTCGATTTATGCTTATTTGATGCATTACTCTAGCAAAATAAAAATTCGTCAAAGATGCAACTTGTATGTGTCGAGCCAGAGGAGAGGAAGGTAGATTAATCGAGTAAACAAATTCGGCATCCCATGTAGTAAAACGAATATATCGAGAGTTCATCATTTTTCAAAATTTAAACAAATAACACACGTAATGTGATGGTTACTATTTGAACAAAAATACTAAACATACCCATTTAGATTATCAAGTGGGTTAATGAGAAAGTCGGCTCTCACTAATAAATGCTATCCCTTGATCATTAGTATTATGTGTTAAACGAGCAGATATATTTGACTAACTTTCCTTCAACTTGATAATACCCATAGAAAAACAGCTTAAGCACATACTCATGTTACACCAATCCTCATCGTTGCAGCAGCATTTAAAGCATTACACTACACTATAATGCCGCTTCTTAACCAACCTAAGCATCGCATCACATTTCACAACTAATATCACGAAAACGATTCTCATATCCAAAACCAAAGATTACAAGTCAGACAACACATTTCCTATGTCAAATGTAAATGTTTTGAGCACAAGTTTAAACTTAATATCATAATAACCTAAGTAATGAATACTTTCCATATATCCTTAACACAGCTGCCATTATCATTAACTACAAAAAAATCATTTCTTCATTAAAAAAACATGTTTCCATAATCAAGATTCTTATAAAAAATAACCCACATCAAAAAACAAATACCCATATAAAAAAACTATAAAAAAAAAAAAAAAAAAAAAAAAAAAGCACAAATCAGAACCAAAATCAAAATTTCAAAAAAACCCAATGAATAAAAATAAATAAAAATCCAATCTTTAAAATAAAGATTTGATTTGGGTATCGATGAAAACTTACAGGTGAAGATGCAGATAAAGATGTAAGCTTCCAAAACATGATTTAGATCTGCAAACCCTAATTTCAAGATTTGGTTACCTTTTTTTTTAAACCCTAAAAATATATATATATTTTTTTTAATTTGGTTTTTTCAGTTTTTTCAGAGAGAGAGAGTAAAAAATCGGTGGATTTGAGAAAAGTTTTAATTTATTTTTTTTTTTAATTTTTATTTTTTTTCTTAAAAATTGGTGATGGAAGATGGGAAATGGTTTTGGGTCGGGTCAGGTTACGACCCGGTTTGGATTTGGGTTTCTTTTTTTACTCCCTCAGCCTGAAAATAATTGTTCGTGAGAAAAAAAAAACATACTCGTATAGTTTAAGAAAAACAGAATAATTATTTTTTTATTTTCTTTTAATTTTTACAGAAGGACAATTTTAAACTTAATTAATTAATTTCTCTTTTATTGAAAGTTTGTAATAACAATGTCAAGTAAGAGTAATATATTAATCTCGATCAAAAATTTTCAATCTAATTTTTAGAACAATTCGAAATACGAATGTCGATAATAATATTAGGAGGGAGCAGCAATAAAAATGGTGTGAGGAAATGATTGAGTGGTACATGTGTATCATGTCATTATATGTGTACAGTGTAACCACATGATGAATTGATGATGGATGTGTACCTTTTTTTTAGCTTTAAGTTGGTTAGAAAACGTGATTTTTTTCTACTTATACAAGCAATGTGTGTCATTGGTTATTCGGGAAAAGTTAATAAGTGGATTCGGGAAAATAGGCGTCATTTGTTATCCCGAAAAAGTTAATAAGAGCGTACAGAAAACAATTGTTATTCGTTAACATATTGTTTGGTAATTCGTCGTCGTTTGTGGAGGTTTGTGTTTTATTATGGACAACTTTAGTTTGAAAAGGAGGTTTGTGCAAATGTAAGGTTGATTTATATTAGTGAAAAAAAGTAGTTAGTTGTCATGATAAAAACATAAAATGAAAAAAATGATCGATCAGATCTTGGTGGAAAAATAAAAGTGACACGGCGCTAATATGCACATAAACGCGGTTAATGGTCATTTGCGTATAACTCATTCTCTAAATGGTCATGTCGACATGTTGAGAGTAACAAAACATCTAGCTCAAAAAGTGTCCCATCATGGTATAAATGACCATATATGTTTATATCCGACTTTTATGTCTTTCTTTTTCACAAAGCTCAAAAAACTTACAAAGAAAATATATGGTTTTTTGGGGAAGAAAGCTACGAACAAATAATTAAAAGAAACATATGCAATCATTAGACACGAATTTACAAATTCATCAGTCAATTACCATTACAAGTACACATTGTTGTTTCGCTAGCTCTTTAACATGTCATAAGACAAAAAAACCGTAAAAGAAAATAAAATTAACACAAAACCGAACCGATTGGTCCGGTTTTTTGTTTCGGCCAAACCCGAGCCATGCTCACACTTACAAATTAAGTTCAAGCGGTTTTTACTCATTGATCATGAAGACAATTGTCATTATCTCTGTTAAGATTTTATTTGGATTGTAGAAGAATATAGACAAAAAGTTTCTATAGTGTTGCAATGATAAATAGACCTACAAACTAGACCTACAAGTATGCCTACTTCATTCACAATTTGACAAGTGTACTACATTTATTTCTCTCTCATCATATTCACCAATCAATTTTGAATTCCACCAATCACATTTGTAGGTTTGTTTTTAGGTTCATCAATTAGGCATACAAATCATTTTTATTTGGATTGTAGAAGAACATAGACAAAAAGTTTCTATAGTGTTGCCATGTTACGTGTCTATAAATTAGCCCATGCATATTTCTAGTTTCTTCCCCAAGCCCACATATCTATTATTAGCCCATACAGACAAATAAGTCACATAATTGTTTTTGCTAAAAGCCATTAGCAACTAATGAAAGCCTGAATTCAATAACATGGCCTAACTTGGTTTTGGATTATTAAGTTTAAATTACTACTACTTTATTGTTTTGAGAAAGAAAAAGAATATTATGATGTATTTTACGCCTTAAAATGTAGTTTTATGTAAGTGACAACTATCGAGGCCCTTTGTTTCTATCGACATTTGAAGGCATGAGCCACAATCTCTTAGCTGATGAACCACATTTTATATCATTATGTCGAAAGTTTGTTGGCATTTTACCTTTGTGTTGTTGTAAGCGAATTCTTCTTCAAGAAATTAGAGCTTGATAAAAACCACAAAAATTATCCGTAATTATAATCTTTACTCGCGTATTTGTAGTCTCTTATAAATAGGATCTTAGTTTCATCACATAAATCAAGAGAGTTGATAAATTATAGAAGTCTAACTAGACGACAATACCTCCTACAGTCTAATTAGATGATGATACCTCCTACAATCAAATTCAAATCAAACATTTTATGTTCAAGTTTTTTTTTTTTTTTTTTTTTTTTTTTTTTAATAAATCAACATTTAGAAAAAAAAAGAAAAAAAAAACACTTTAAGTTTTGCAAGATAATAGAAGTAGGGCTGAGCAAACCACCCGAACGGACCGGACCGACCACATTTGGTCCGGTCCTCGGTCTTGGCTTTTTGGCTAATTCGATCTTGGTCTTGGTCGGTCCAGTCCGGTTCGTTCTGTGTAACACCCCCAATTTCTGGATACGCAGCCGAATTCAAGCTGGGTGTTACTCGATGGCACAACAGTTATAATAATAGAAAACAATCTCTAATTGAGTCGTTTGAAATATTTATAATTCGAATTTTTATAAATATCAGAGTTTACAAAATGAGGTCCCAGTAGTTTTACAGTTGTTAAATAAGTTTCGAATGATAATTAGATTTTAGCCTTCGAAAGAGTATCCGTGCCCCTCCATGCCATCCTCGTTGATGAAGCGAAAAGTGTACCGCTTTTAGGGGGTCATTTAAGCCCTAAATCGTATTTATTTGATCAAATATTGCCCTAAATCGTTCCTTTTGTCATTTTAGGTACTTTTGAGAAGAAATCTGGAAAAGGAAGCATTTTGGACGTTTTTGGAGCATAAAAGTGAAGAAAACGACAAAGTCTCAAAATTATGCTGGAAAGTACCTTTTACGGCGTCATGGATTGGTCCAGACGGCGTCATGGCTTGGCAAAAGAGGTGGATATGAAAATTACTCATGATAAGCCAGAGAAATTTACAATGGAAAGTCTGACGGCGTCACCCTTTGAAGTGATCAAGGCCATCACGGTTTAACTTAAAGAGGGACGGCGTCAAGCCATATTCTGACGGCGTCACCCCTTGATAGGCCAGAGCGGATTTTGGAGCACTAAAGAGGGACGGCGTCAGGAAGGCCATCCGGGAACCCTAGACACGGCGAGGTGACGGCGTCAAGGTCTATAACGTGACGCCGTCAGCCCTTAAACTCTATATATAGTTTTGCAATTTTTTGTCATTGGTGTGCAACTTTGTGAGGAGAAACCCTAAAGACGAATTTCTGCCATTTTTAAGGGTTTTCATACCCTTGGATCTCCCATGTTTAATTGAAGATAAGTAATCGTTTAATCATTCAATATGTCTATGTGTTGTTTGATTATATCTTGTTCTTGTCTTTTGATTAACATGCTAGGCTAGATTTATCTTGTGTTTGCTTAGATCTAATGAAACCTAGCTATTGATTATTGGTTATTAGTGTGTTATTAGTTGTATTGGATGATTGTTTATCTATGTTAGGCTTAAGAAAACTGGCTAACCTCCTATTCGGTAACTTGCTTGAACGTCTTAAGAAACATGAACCAATGCGTACTAAGGTTTTTATGGTTGTATTTAATGCATGAGCGAATTCTAGTGATCCCATGTTAGGAGCTTCCTAGCCGGCTCGACATAGGAGTGAAGTAGGAGCTTGTAGAGTTGGGGAAGTACGTACGCCACCCCACGATTGGTATTAAGGAATACACCCGTCATCCACGCAATTAATGCACACTAATCAACCGGTAAAAGATAATTAGGGAGTAAGGAAATCTAAGTAAACACATTTCTCTCCACATAAGTTTCACAACCTTTTCATTTTCAGTTATTTTATTTTATTTGCATTCGTAGTAATTTGGGTTAGTTGACTAGCAACTAATTCCGCCCACTCTTTCAAACCCGAGATTTTACTTGCTTTCATAAAATTATAAAAATACAAAAAGAATCTTCCCTCACCCTTAGACCTATTAGAATAGTTTTTCAATCCTAACGACACTATTCCCTGTGGAGAACGATCAATCCCCCGTACTTACCACTACACTATACTACATCGGTCAGGTACACTGCCTGGTGGGGTTGTAAGCCTCTTGAGATCCCTCGAGAGGTAAAACCTGTTGTAAGGTCGCAAAACCACGCATCAGTGCCCCTCCATGCCATCCTCGTTCATTATGGACCTGAGATAAAACATGCTAAAAAGTCAACACAAAGGTTGAGTGAATTCATAGTGTTTGTATAATAATTATTTGATCACAAGTTAAGTAGTGGTAAAACGATAATATTGCAGTACAGAATATTGCTCTAAGTCTCATGAACTCAAACGTTAACGTATGTGATATCATAAAATGATATAAATTACTAACATTATAAAGATGATGTAAGTAACAATGCCCCCGGGTAGGAGCTTGCCAACTTCCTAGTAATTCTCAAATAATGTGCATTTAGATATCAATCCGGCTAGCATTATAGCTATCTATCCGGCTAGTACAAATGGGGCGTCAACTGCCAATAGATCTATTCACGATTATTCGCGTTCACTCGCAAGTGATTAATGGTTCATGATATGAGGGTCTTTTTAGGGGCAACAGTGTGTCTTAGGCAATATCAATTAGGATTTGCATACAGAAAAATACTTGTGTTCAGGTTTGTAGCATGTATCTCCCCACAAGTTTGGAAAACGTATAAAAGTGAGACTATGAACTCACCTTGGTGATCAGTAGTCTGATTGGAAAGTAAATCAAGTGTGGTGAATAAACTGCTCCGACACGCAACCTAGGTGAATAATTCAAGTTTCACCATTCGTATTCAAACCTTAAATACGTGTTTGAATATTCGTATTGCAAGTGTTTTGTTAGTGGTTAAGTCTTGAAAGAGACGACATGAAGTCTCTTAGTGAATGATATATATATATCATATTTCATTTTTAGTGTTCGATTGATCGTTAATGCAATAGAAGTAACTTGTTTATTAGTTTTTTTTTTTTTATCAAAAACGAGCCAAAAGTATATTTTCCGAAATAATATAAAATGTTACGTTTTATACCCTTATAGTTTCAAAAATGACACTTTATACCCTTAACTATGAGTCGTTTACAATTTCAGCCCTTGTTATATATAACTTATCAAAATTGCCAGTTTTGGCCAAAGAAAAACTCCAAGTTTCAAAAAGTTAGGGTTTTCACCTTCAAGTATCTTAGTCGTTACGTCCGTAGTCCTTATTTCATTTAAATTGTATTTTAAGTTTAGAAAAAGGCGTGGTTCATTACGGCTTGTTAATATAAGTTGTATTAAGTTTGCAAATAAGTTTTTAATAGCTTAATAGCTTATATTCTTAGCTTATGAGTTTAAAATAAATAAAAAGGTTGTGTTAGATTTTAGGTCGAGACACCAAAAAGAACCAAGAAAATAAACGAGGCCCTTTGATCTTTTTACAATGTATATGTGGTTTTATAAACTTTGTTAGGGGCTTATTAAGTTTGCTAAATTTCGCAGCTTAAAGCTTTTAGCTTATGGGCTATATAATTCATCAAAAGTAGGGTATTTGGCTAGTTCTCGATAAAGAAAGAAAAGAAAAGAAACCATGTCTGATTCTTTAAAACCTTATGGACTTATTTTTATAGCTTATTAACAGGTTAGGTAGCTTATTTAAAAGTCTTATTAAGAAGTTCAAGGCTTATATTTTAGAGTATAGCATAAACATATGGTTTGAAGCGTGTTTGCTCATGTACTCGCGACAAGAAAAGAACAAGAAAATTGACACGAGGCCTATAAGGTTTTGACCAGGATTTTGGGGGCTTTAAGTAGTATCCTAGGAGCTTGTTAAAAGGGCTTATTGGCTGGGCTTATAAGCCTTAGCTTATGGGTGAAAAGTCACGCTAAAAAGGGGCGTCTAGGGTTTTCTATGTTGCGACACACCCAAAAGAAACACAGAAAACAAGCAGGGTATGAACAGTTTTAGGCCAGGTTTTTTGGGCTTTGTAAAGCTTATTAGGAGGGCTTAATATCTCAGCTTATAACCTTTAGCTTGTGGTCTAAAAATCTGATTGAAAAGGGGTGTTTGGCTTGTTAGCGATAAGAAGGAAAAAGAAGAATAAATAAAATTCGATCCCTAAAACTTATGGGCTTATTTTCGTGGATTTTTTACATGTTTATTAGCTTATTTAGTTGACTTAATTATGTATGTCAAGGCTTTAAAGTTTAAAACAACATGATAGCTTATTAGTGTTGTCTGTTTGTTTACTGTAAGAACAGAAAGAATGAAAATTTAATTTTTGGTCTTGGCTTTCATTTGAGAGTTAATTATCATCATGTTTAAGTGTGATTAAGACTTATAAATGAGATTGAAATGGGTTTGAGGGACTTACAACTTATTAACTCGATTAGGAGGAAAAGAGACAAATGATACTTAAAACTTGGAACAAGGCCTCCCAAGACTTCTAGGTTTTTGCACAAGCTTCTTCCTACTTATCTTGGACTAGAAATTCAGATTGCAAGTGTGTGTGTGAGTGTGGTGTGTTAGCAGTGAAGAGGGTGCATGTATGTTTGGTTTATATAGCCTAAAAATCAAGTTTACATTGCAACTGGTTTGAGGAACATGTATACGTGAGTGTATATAAGCCCATATATGATCAGTTTTTAGCATGTCATGGTAAAGGGTTAATACACGTATGGTATGCATGGAAATTGTTATGTGGCATCATTTTAGGACACATATTAATAGTTTAAGGTGTAGTTTGATCCCGGTAATTACTAACGTTAAGTCCTTAAGTCACGAAACTTAAAACCGGGTAACGTAAAAATATAATACTTATAAAAATGTCAAAGTTTATCAATATACTCCAACTAATTATATTAGACGTGTGATAAGTTTAACGGAGAGCGTATATGTTGATAAAATCTAATAGGTTTGAGTATTCGTATTACGTAAAGAGTATAATGTAAAAAAAAAAACAAAGTGGCAATAGTTCATATGAAATATGACTATTGATGAATTTGAGTATTTTGAACATATAGACTCATCCTAATCTTGTGTTGGTCGTGAGTATAATTTACACAATTAAACTTTTGTGATTGTTACTAAAAGTAATATCATTTAATAAAAACGTAATAATAATTGGCATTAAATATTTACAAATAGACCTGAAATATGCGAGGTGCAATCCTTGTTTGGTTACTTGGTCGCAAGATTCAAAATAGCAATGAAATAAATATATTTTAAAATTAATGCATTAAAGACTTATAACGTGAGCTTTAGATCTTGTACTTTAGAGTTTGTAAAATAAAATAAAATAAAGTTTGAAATGATGCATTAGAGGGTTGTACATTAGCATTGGAAGTGTTGTACTTTAGGGGTTATTAGTGCACATTAGGAGTTATAGTGCATTCTAGGGTTTCTGTGAGAACTTTAATAGGTAACGAACGTTTAGTTGAGCGTTTAATAATCGTACGTTATAGAATTAACGTAAGGTGGCAAATAAAAGTTGAAAACTTTGGTACTTGACATATAAAGATGTTTATGTAAAATAAACATAGAGCAAGTTGGTGTCGGTCTGCGTGTGAGCACGTTTATTGGGAATGTGAGTTACGTCACATTAGTATGTAGTGGTGATCAGATAAACTGATAACGTTTAGTCTTAAAAAAAATTATACGTAGAAAATGGATAAGTATTCTTTATTTAGAATATTAATACAAGTGGAAATTTACCGGTGGTTACAGTCTCACCCCCTTAAATGGAATCTCGTCCCGAGATTCAGTCTGTGTTGATTGAGGTGTTGTGTAAAAGGTGTAGATATCTATGAAATGTTGGCAACGGGGATGTTTACGAACAGTTCATCTAGTTACAAAGCTTTGCTTTTGAATGAAGATTGTTTCAGGAATTTGAAAAGATGAATGTTTCCTTCATGACATGATTCTTCCTGAATTAGACATAGGTGATCAGCCTATGTATAATTGAGGACAAATGATGTAATGTTCGGCTTAGTCAAAGTAGTGTTATGTTTCTCAAAAGTTTTAGATGGTATTCAACGTGTTGTTTTTGTAAAATGGCAACCTAAATACTTTTTCAAGGTAACAAGAAAAATTGGTTCGCATAACGGTAGTAAATAGTTGGTAAAATGATAGAGTATCAATTTTGGGGGTGGTAACAGGATAGCTTGGTAATAACATATTATTCGGCCAGGAATGAAATTAACCAGATCCCTAATAGGATAGCGGTATATTGTTACGAAATGGTTATGAATAAGGTGAGTGGAATAGAAAATATAATTGATGAAGGTTGGGATCATCGTGGAAATAGTAAAAGATAGAGATTTCATTAGATAGGACGGTACTCGTTACAACTAGGTTACGCCATCGCACCTAAGGTAAAGTACAAAAAGAAAAATACAACCCTAGAGGGCTTGAACTATGGTTTATTATTATAGCAGAAACTTCTTCTTCTGTTTAAACATTGTTGTTGTCCTTTGACATTTGTTGAGGTTCTAACGAGCTTCTATTCTCTTCCACTGGCCTTGTTGTTCTAATTGGTATTCTGAATTGGGCACTAATTCCTGTAGTGTCCCTTCCCACCACATCCGTGGCATACCACGGCTACTGGCTGCGCATTAACACCTGTGACTTTGCAATCTCTTGTTTTGTGGCCTGTTCCCTGGCATTTTCCGCACTTAGCAATGCAAGGCCCAGTGTGATGCATTTTGCATTGGTTGCACAAAGGTTGCTTCCCACGATAACCATTTCCTTCAGCAGGTGTGGCAATGTAGTCTCTGCCAGCTTCCTGCCTGCGATTCTGTTGATGATAGTGGTTATTGCGGTTTTGTTGATAGTTGTGATGGTTGTTGCGATGGTTGTTGTTGTTGTGGTAGTTGTTGTTGTTGGGATGGTTATTGTAGTGATGAGTGGTTCCCTTGTCATCAAGCTTCCGCTTGTGATCATTGCTTCCTTGGGTGGAACCATGCTTGATTTCCCTGTCCATTAGCCTCTGAGCAATAGTAATGGCTTATTCCAGCCTTTGTAGTCTAGATGAGGTGACATTCCCCTCAATACTTCGAGGAAATCCCTCGATATACTTCTCCAATAATTTCTCAAGATCTAGTACAACATGTGGGAAACTAGAAGGGGGGTTGAATAGTTTACCGGTTTAAAAACTTCTTTTAAAAATCTTGTTTTAAAAGTATGCTATTGGAAACTTTGATTCGAACTCTATGTGTAATCAATAAACACTAATATGAACTACAAACTAAGCTACGTAATAATAACAAATAAAAGTAAAGAGTAGAGTTGGAAAGATCAAACCGAGACAGAGGATTTATAGTGGTTCGGCTACGAAGCTCTTCTTCGCCCTACTCCACTCCCCAAGTACCACACTCGAGAGTTTCAAACACTATATCAACAACCTCCCTTCAGGCGGAGAAAACCGTACACGTCGCTTATCCTATTACCGACACTAAGCTAGATGTCGAGTGCTAATCTTAGCTAGCACCAATCTACCAAGGTCCACGTGACCAAACACTCAAGCCCAGTGGCTTCAAGAGATCACCAAGATCTCAACACGATCACAATGATCAACACTCACTTCACTCTACTCGACTAACACTAACCTAATGACCCTTGATCTTCTTGATCAATCACACAAGCCCAATGGCTTCAAGAGATGTTCACTATCTCTATAGATCACACTTGATCTTCACTCTTACTCACAAAAAGAAAATAAACTTGATGTATGCTAAGACACAACAAGGTTGTAACAAGTGTTACAAAAACCTATCAACTATAACTCTAGTATCTTCTTGATTACTTGAGTTCTTCTCTTGCTAATGAAGAGGGATGACAACACCTTGTATCAACTTGGATACTTGTGTTCTTCTCTTGCTAGTGAAGAGGTATGAAGAGGATCACTTGAAGGATGATTGGATTACTCTTAAAGCAAAGAAAAACTAATCTAATTGACCCTAAGAAGTGAAAGGTGTGAGAGGATTTAGCTAAGGGATTTTTCTGTGTGTGAAGGGTGCCTAAAACTGTGAAAGAGGTGGGTATTTATAGGCAAAGAAAATCTGAACGTTACAATTCAAAATGGTACGGACGGCTCCATTAAATGACCCACGACTCCGTTAAATTTAACGGTACCGTGGAGCCGTGGTAGACTAGGACGCTCCAAATTTTGTCTTTTCTGGTGAAAACTTATTTGGGGAAGGTTGGAGCTGATTTTGGGGGGAAAAATAGCTGTTGTGATTTTCAAACTTATTTTTCCATTAAAACATTTCTTAATATTTCAAAAATAATTTGTCATGTGTATTTTTGAAAAAATGTTTTGTCCCATTTAAAATGTGAATTTTCAAAACATGAATTCACTTCTTTGATCACTAGTTCAAGTTGTAACTTTGTTCAAGAGTGATTTGCGTAGAAACGGGATCTTCCGATTAAAAGCTTGTTAACGTTAATTTTAACGTAACGTGAGTTCACATTTTGTCATCCTCAAAACGTGAAGTAATCGAAAGATATAAATAACGTTTTTAGAACATTATTTGCATCAACAATCTCCCCCTTTTTGATGATGACAAAATATAAACTCATTTTAGGTTAAAATTAGTTTTAACAAGTTTTTAATGAGTTTACTCCCATTTCTCCCCCTTTTTGTCAAATCAAAAAGGTGGTTAAGGCTCCCCCTTGATGTGTACTCCCCCTCATTTGGAGAACACAAAGGAATCGAGCAATGGTTCGTGCTACAAAACAAGGTTAGACGGCAAGTATACAATATCTAACAAGTAGCACATAAGACAAATATCCAACCACAATAAAAGGATTATGGCTAAGTAGCCAAAATGAAAAGCCCATTACATAAACATAAAATAAATGTCATACATAAGTATGACTACATTAGGAAAGCAAATTAAACTAACAAGAAGACACATAAACTTCTAAAGTAACATGAGGCTTCTAGATTTGCTTCCAACTTCAAAAGGGTTCCTAGGTATTTATTGGGAAAGACTAAACATGACTATGTTTAGTTGGTTGGGCTATGTGGTGGTGGAGGAGGTGGAAGGATGATAGGTCCTATGGGTGGTGTGAGGAGGTGTTCAAGATATGAAAACCTAAAGCTAAGCTCATCTCTAAGGTTCATGATGAGTTCAAGGTTGTAGTTGCAACAAGGGCAACTCAAGGTGTGTGAGTGAAGGGGATACATGATGGGATAACCCATTAAGGGTTGAGGTGATGGTGATAGTGAAGGTGATGATGTGTTGCTCCCAAATTCAAAGGGAGTGTTTGGTGAAAGGGTGAGGGTGAGAGTTAGAGGTTGTGGTGATGTTGAAAGTGATGAGGGTGTTGTGTTAGTTCCCAATTCAAGGGAAGTTGATGGTGATGAGTTGAGTGTCAAGGCTAAAGGATGAATGGGACTAGGTGGAGATGAGTGTGTGTTGATTCTTGTTGTGGAGGATGAGGATGTAGGTTGGATAGAGGTTGCCTTGGATGGAGCTTGGGGTGTAGTGAAGGAAGATGATGATTTGGTAGAGGTTATAGGTGTATGGGTTTCATCTTCATCATCCAAGGTGAGATCAATGAGGGGAATGTCATTGTTGATAGGTTTAGTTAATGATTGGGGTGTGTTCACATTCTTGATCCATTGATCAACTAGAGTGATTTGATTGGTTGGTTTGATGTTGAATCTAGGTTTCTTGAATACTCTTGATCCCATGATGGTTGTGTGGTGAGTGTGAAGGTGTAAGGATGGGTGTAAGGATGCATAATGTTAGCTTAAATAGCCAAATCATAAGCATGCAAGTTAGAAAGGTTGGATTTGGGGATTTGGGTGCATGGGAATCAGGTTTTGGTTGCAGATTTTCTGGAAAAGATAGTCAAAAAGTGGAAGAGAATAGCAGTTTTCGTCTTCCAGAGGCACGGCACCATTAAAGGTGCTACGGCACCACTAAATTTAGTGGAGCCGTGGCCTATTTAATGGAGCCGTGGGCTCTTTTGACCTTCTTTCCAGGTCTGCAGGTTTTAGGCAGCCTAAATGGGGAAATTTCTGGGGAATCCATTGGCTGCAAATCTCAAAGCCTCAAATTACTAAACACATAGAATTCCTAAAGCTAGTTTCAACTAGCAACTAACATGATCATGTGATCATCTATGTATTTAGGCAACTATTAAGCATGCATGAATTCAAGCATTTTTAACATCTAGTGCATGTAATAAAATAAGCTAACATGCATGGTTTAGGCAAGATAAACCAACATGAGGATTTATTAACAAGAAAATTAACCATGTTGAAGTGTTAAAATGTTAAGAAGGGAACATTCCAAGCAAGTTAATGCCATGTCTTTATTTATAATAGCTTAATAATACTTAAGTTAATAGTACTACTTAAGCTAATCCTAACTAGTCTCGTTTCTTCCCCAACTTCTTCAGCTTGCTCCCGATCCCTTTTAGGGCCTTCCCAATAGACTTGAAACCCCCGACAGTTTGCTCATGCATCTCCACTTGTCTATTGTACATTGTAGTTTGTTCTCTCATCACTTGGGATAGGTTGACCATCCCATTTTCGGGGTAGGTTGTACGTCGAAATGATGAGGTGTCAAGGTTGTCAAAGTAGACGTCGGGAGAAGGAGAACGTGTACAAGACGTTCCTTCTTCGTTCACCTCATCATCATCTGCATGCACAGGTTGAGATGATGATTCATGACCGAAGGAAGAGGATGAGAGAGGAATGTCGGAAGTGGATTTACGACCACGCTTGGACCCTTTGTCCTTACGTTGCTTTGTGCGACGTCGTGGTCCACCAAGAGGTTTCATAACAGAATTGACTAGGACATAGTCGACACTTTGGAGATTAGGAAAATGTTCCATGACCCAATGGAAAAGACGAGTAAGCAGCATACCATATGGCATGAGCTTATCCGAACGACTGTGAATATTGGCCATCCTTTTGACCATATAGTATGCGAGGTTATATGGTTCCTCGATACTAAGACAGTAGAGCATATGGGCAAGACTTGCCGGAACGTGATCACGGTTGCCTGCAAGGCTTAACGCGTTCTCACGCAGAAGAAGTTCCCAATTTCTAATATCGGGATGGAGCTCTTTGAGGTATATTTTGTTTGGGTCGAGGTAGACGATGGAACCATCACGTTTTTGATACGTGTTGGTGACTCGAGGGATTTGAATTACTTGTTTAATTACTTCAATGTCGGGAACTTCGGTACAATAGGCACCTTCGTTCTCAAGATTGTAGTAAAGAGACTCTAGAGAATGGTCTTTAGTGAATGCACACTGACCATACGAGGGAATACCGAGAATGTGACCAATCTCGGTGACAGACAGTATGATATTTTGGTGTCGAATCCAAAAATCAAGAAAGACGTTTCCGTCAGAGTCAGTGTAGGTACGAACACGACTGTAAAATTCGAGAACGAAAAGGGGACATATTTAATCGTTTATTGTGTATAAACAATCGAACCGAATAGAAGGGAAATAAGCACTGACTCTGTCTGACATGACATAAAGTGCATCGACTACACGCCCTTCGTGTATGTATCGTGTTAGCACTTTGGCAAAATAAGCCTTTTGTTCATCAGTGATGTTTGGGTTTTCAAGTGTTTCAATGATGTAATTTCGGGTTAATTGATAATCATTCCGAGGCATTGTTTGTCTACAAAAAAAATATTTTTGTATATGTTAGTTCGTTGCATTTTAATGATTACACTTCTAGTGTGTGTGCCTAAATGCAAACAATGTGGAGGTGCGGCAATCTCGACTCTAAAATTATCCTAAAGAGATTACCCAAACGCTCCTAACTTCACTTTTGCTCAATCAAATATGTCGAACAATACATATCAATTATGTACTTCGAGCCATATTTGAGAGTTCATGTATGCATGCAAAAACGTTTTTTTAATTTGCATCAACAATGCATGAAAAAGGTTTCATGATCCTATACTTGTGAAGTTTTTCGAAAAATGATCAAATTGGGGTGTTTGGCAAATGCCTCAACATGGTGCCAACAAGCTTTAAGATTGAAAAGCTTTAATGCAGAACGTTCCTAATCCAATTTTAATCATCCTAAACATGATTCCATTACAAATAATCAATCATAATCCGAATTTAGTGATTAATTTCGGATTAGATTTTGCAACATAAATGGGTTTTTGGAAATCCTAGGTTTAGGGAATCATGTGAATACTACATTGTTTAATCCTAGTCTTAATTTCACAAGGGTTTAACTAATTTTGAAAATCCCCAATTCAGATTTATACTCAAGAACAAACCCTAGACTCAAATTAAATGAAATTAAGAGTGATTTACTTACAATGAGTGATGTTGTGATTAGGATTTGTTGATTCCAATGCCTCAATCTTGATTTGTAAGAGTTTAGTTGAATTATGGTGTTATGGTTCGATTTTGACAGCAAGTGGAAGTGGTTTTGTGTGTTTGGAAAATTTGTGCAGAAGAAAAGAGTAACTGGGCGCGTTTTTCAGATGCACGGCTCCACGGTTCCACTAAACATTAGTGGAGCCGTGGCTCTTTAGTGGAGCCGTATGTCTGATGGTCCAGTTTTTCTTCTTTTTTGACTTTTGGCTGATTAATCTTTACTTATTTAGTAAGACTTTTTGACACGAGGAAAAAGTTTATACCTAATAAACTTTTTGACGAAAGATGATTAAATGGGATGACCGGAAATGACCTTAGTGTTTCCGAGGAAATTGATTAAGATGTCATTGGATGAGGATTTACTTCTAGTATTTCCCGTGAAATAAATAGAAGTTATGAGTTGTGTTTAGGAGGATGACTATAATATTTCCCATGAAATATTTAATTAGTCGGAGTACGCGACACAAGGAATGACTAGATATTTCCCGTGAAATATTCATTAGTCATGTGACGAGTGAAAGATATGACTTAAAAAGTCATGAGCGATTTGTAGAGAATGACTTCAATGTTTCCCGCGAAACTTTCGAGAGGTCATAGAAGGGATGAAAGGTTATGAGTTATGACGTAATGGATGACTTTAATATTTCCGAAGGAATATTCAAATAGTCATGAGCGGGATGACAGGGATGACTTGAAAAGTCATATGACGAGATACGAGGAATGACGTTAATATTTCCAGTGAAATATTACGAAGTCATGGGATGAGGCTTAGGGAATGACTTGAAATTTCCAATGAAATATTCAAGAGTCATGAGTCGAGAATAAGATGGATGTGTGAGATGACTTCAATATTTCCGGAGAAATATTCAAATAGTCATAAGAGGGGATGAAAGGTTATAAGGTATGACGCGAGGGATGACTTTAATATTTCCATAGAAATATTGAAATAGTCATGAGCGGGATATGAGGAATGACTTGAAAAGTCATATGATGGGACGTGAGAGATGACATTAATAATTCCAATGGAGTATTAAGAGGTCATTTGACGAGAATGTAAAGGTTAAGGTGAGAAGAAATACTTTTCAAAGAAAAGATTTCTCTTTCGACGTTATCATGATGGAGGAGATGTCTTTCTGCGGGGAGATGACATACTTCGACGAGCTTCGTTCATGAGCAAACTATAGGGTTCCCGGACAAGTCTAATGGCATCTTGACTGCTACTCTTCACAGGGAGTTGTTTCATCTATAGTGTTTGTTGTCATGCCTTTCCGGAGCTTGCGTACTCGGTTTCGGTCGTGGTGACAATAAGAGTAGTTTGTTTCTTGGGGAACCAAGATGTTTGTTAATCAACCTATGAAGGTACAAACATTACTCATTATGTTTCAACCCACATTAACTCTCTCATTATCAGAGTTGGTATAGAAACATTTTCTACATCAATCTCCTCAAGATATCGTAATCTCAAGTGTATAGTATCTTTAATGTATGGTATGATACATTAAACACTTTGATGTAAGAAGTTTTGGGATACTTCTTACAAGTGGGCACAAAGCCAACACTATTCATGATAATGAACCTACTTGCCGTTAGGTAAACTACTTTACCTATTATGCCCCTAACCTAGTTATATCCGCGCACTCACCTTCTTCGTCTCTTGTGAGTTTCGCATTTGCGGATATGGGCGTTATTGTCAATAAAGACTATTACTTAAACTATGTATCTCATACATATAGTATACATAAATTTACAGGGATACTTCATTTAGGCAAGATTACGTATGTGCAAGGAATGGAACTTGATTCACTCATCAATGCTTAATTCAAACTTGTCACGCATGATCTTCAAGCGATCATCGAACATTTCTGGACAAGTTGAATTTGGCATGATGAGATGTGAATAGAGTTTCTGTGTTATAGTGCCTACCATGTTAGATTCTAACTACACTATTTCATGCCAAACATTACTACTAACAAAGGGTGTTTTAAGAAAGCGTACATGTGCCTGAGGTGTTTGCTCTTAAAACTAGAAGACTAGGGTACCTTTGTTGAATGTTAAGCATGAAAGACACGACTTGACTATTGCGTCACCGGATATGCTTGATAACGCATCATACTCCTTTTGTTAGACTCCAAAGTTTATTTACACTCATGTTTTCCTAGCAAAACAAATGTTCAAACATCTGGTCCCCAATATCTCATGGGTCCAAAGTTGTTAGAGTTAAACATCCTACGCATTTGTTTCGTTAGTTTAGGATGTGAGAATGGAGGACACATTTCCCATGGTAAGTAACTTTGTGGTGGACGATCATTCCAAGTTACGGGAAAGTTACTTGGATGATTTTGTCTTCTAAAGTTACCTCTCGGTAGAGGAGTTCTAGACCGAGGTTTGGGAGAGTTTACCTTTCTAGGTGGAGGAGTAATTGACCTAGTGTCACGCTTTACAAATCCATGTTCGGGAGATGACAATGGTTTGTTAAAGCCTTTGGTTTCCTCTCTACTTGGAGTAGACACTCTAGTTCTATTTACAACTACTTGACTTGGTTTAGGACTTAAGTTACTTTTCAGAATTGACCCAGTTTTGTCCTCAGCACCACACGGTACCACTAAATTTAGTGGTGCCATCTGTATCTTTAATGGTGCCGTCACCTTCAGACATGGACTTTTCAGGCATTACAAATTTTACTTGTTTAGTACCACTTGTAGAAGCCTGATTTGGGTCAAATCCTAAACCCGAACGGTCATGTTCACTATATCTAATATTTTCAAGTATATCATTAAGCTTTTTAGTTCCTTCATCAAACTTAATGATTCTTAAAGCATTTTCTTTAAGTTTTTCATTTTCTATTTGAAGACTAATACATGACCCGCATCCTAAATCTACTTCCTTGTTTTTCTCAAGTCTCTTGACTTGATCATTTAGTTCTAAGACTTGTAGTTCTAGTTCTTTTAATTTTAATTTTAGCTTTGTGTTTCTACCTAAGATCTTAGTACTAACTACGCATAGTTTGTTGTATTCGTCATGTAATTCACTGTCATCTACTGACGAATTATTATCACTATAATAAGAAGAGTCAGAGTGTACCTCGTTAGAAGCTTGAGCCATTAAGCACGTTTCATCGTTAGGCTTCTTCTCTTCTTCTTCACCGCTATCACTCCAAGAACCTCCTACAAAGGCTCTTTGGTTGTTGGATTTTGGTGGCTTAGGACATTCTCCTATGAAGTGATTAGGATCTCCGCATCTAAAGCATCTCCTATCACTTGTCCCTTTTCTTTCATCATGATTTCTTTGGGATGACTTCTTCTCATCTCGATATTGTCTAAGAAATCTACCTTTCCTCCTAAAGAACTTTCTAAAGTTCCTAACGGCTAGTGCGTACTCTTCATCTTCACTACCGGAACTCGAACATTCCTCATCACTAGACTCCTTCTTGGCTTTTAATGCTAGAGATCTAACTCTCTCGCTTTTGCCTTTGACAATGTCAGAGTCTTTCTTGATGATCATCTCGTGAACTTTCAAGTTTCCTATAAGTTCATCGAGTGACAATGCCGCCAAGTCCTTTGACTCTTCTATTGCGGTGACCTTTGCTCTCCATTTAGGATGTAGAGCTCTAAGAAACTTCCTAACATAGTTCTTACTAAAATAACCTTCATCAAGAGCTTTAAGACTAGTGATAATAGTATTAAATCTAGCAAAAGCATTATCTATTGACTCATCCTCTGAAATGGAGAATTGTTCATATTGTTGAACAAGAAGATCTATCTTGTTCTCTTTGACTTGGTTATTACCTTGGTGAGTGACTAACAAGGTTTTCCAAATATCTTTTGCCGTATTACACATGAAAATTCTTTCAAACTCCTTTTTAGGCAAAGCATTATAAATCATCATTTTAGCCTCATTATTTTTGGCTAATTTCCTTTTTAGTTCATCACTTTGTTTATCATAAGAAACTATTTCATCCTTTTTAGTTTCCGGATTCTTTTGAATAGGTTGAAAGTCACCCTTGGTAATAACATGCCAAAGATCAATGTCTTTTGATTTCACATACGTTTCGAATCTTGTTTTCCAATAAATAAAACAATCGGTTTCGAAAAGTGGTGGTCTTTGCATAGATTGCCCTTCTAGATATTTGTCGGAATCCATTGATCGGTTCAAGCTTTAAAATACAATATACTTTAAAAACTTGACTAACCTGGCTCTGATACCAATTGTGGGAAACTAGAAGGGGGGTTGAATAGTTTACCGGTTTAAAAACTTCTTTTAAAAATCTTGTTTTAAAAGTATGCTA
Source organism: Artemisia tridentata subsp. tridentata (assembly GCA_021014915.2). NCBI lineage: Eukaryota > Viridiplantae > Streptophyta > Magnoliopsida > Asterales > Asteraceae > Artemisia > Artemisia tridentata. The sequence goes on from CP139506.1 coordinate 382,812,933, forward strand.
TTGGAAACTTTGATTCGAACTCTATGTGTAATCAATAAACACCAATATGAACTACAAACTAAGCTACGTAATAATAACAAATAAAAGTAAAGAGTAGAGTTGGAAAGATCAAACCGAGACAGAAGATTTATAATGGTTCGGCTACGAAGCTCTTCTTCGCCCTACTCCACTCCCCGAGTACCACACTCGAGAGTTTCAAACACTATATCAACAACCTCCCTTCAGGCGGAGAAAACCGTACACGTCGCTTATCCTATTACCGATACTAAGCTAGATGTCGAGTGCTAATCTTAGCTAACACCAATCTACCAAGGTCCACGTGACCAAACACTCAAGCCCAGTGGCTTCAAGAGATCACCAAGATTTCAACACGATCACAATGATCAACACTCACTTCACTCTACTCGACTAACACTAACCTAATGACCCTTGATCTTCTTGATCAATCACACAAGCCCAATGGCTTCAAGAGATGTTCACTATCTCTATAGATCACACTTGATCTTCACTCTTACTCACAAAAAGAAAATAAACTTGATGTATGCTAAGACACAACAAGGTTGTAACAAGTGTTACAAAAACCTATCAACTATAACTCTAGTATCTTCTTGATTACTTGAGTTCTTCTCTTGCTAATGAAGAGGGATGACAACACCTTGTATCAACTTGGATACTTGTGTTCTTCTCTTGCTAGTGAAGAGGTATGAAGAGGATCACTTGAAGGATGATTGGATCACTCTTGAAACAAAGAAAAACTAATCTAATTGACCCTAAGAAGTGAAAGGTGTGAGAGGATTTAGCTAAGGGATTTTTCTGTGTGTGAAGGGTGCCTAAAACTGTGAAAGAGGTGGGTATTTATAGGCAAAGAAAATCTGAACGTTACAATTCAAAATGGTACGAACGGCTCCATTAAATGACCCACGGCTCCGTTAAATTTAACGGTACCGTGGAGCCGTGGTAGACTAAGACGCTCCAAATTTTGTCTTTTCTGGTGAAAACTTATTTGGGGACGGTTGGAGCTGATTTTGGGGGGAAAAATAGCTATTGTGATTTTCAAACTTATTTTTCCATTAAAACATTTCTTAATATTTCAAAAATAATTTGTCATGTGTATTTTTGAAAAAATGTTTTGTCCCATTTAAAATGTGAATTTTCAAAACATGAATTCACTTCTTTGATCACTAGTTCAAGTTGTAACTTTGTTCAAGAGTGATTTGCGTAGAAACGGGATCTTCCGATTAAAAGCTTGTTAACGTTAATTTTAACGTAACGTGAGTTCACATTTTGTCATCCTCAAAACGTGAAGTAATCGAAAGATATAAATAACGTTTTTAGAACATTATTTGCATCAACACAACAGTTGGGCATAGTATAGCTAGTTCCTGAAACCTCCTGTTGTAGGTCTTGAGACCAGTTCCTTTCACAACCAATTGCTGAAACTCATCTTCCAGCTTTTTTATCTCGGTACGGGGGTGTGACAAACGGTAATTTTCCCACGGATATTTTAATAATAAGTTTCAATCTATTATTACATAACTGTTAAACTGAGCATTTATGTGTTTACATAACGATTACGGGAAACAAACCCGCACGCAGTAGCGTACAACAACTCACCAAAACTATTTGATTTTATTCAGAAAAGGTGAAATTTTCACTTCCTGACAGTTATAGACACCAACGTAACCTAAAATGAGAGGTTATCTCGTTTTTCTTGAAAAATGACACCACACGCGTACCGACACCACATTAGTAAATGTTTACTTTTATAAATTCATTTCGGAGTCAATAAAATTTTTATTCTATGTCAGTCTGAAAAAAACGACTCCTGAACTACATTTTCGTGCTCACGATGACTCGAAAATCTCAAATTACACCAGGGATTCAACGGGACACGGGGTACATTTAATACACACCTAAAAACAAAAATCTTATACTTATCTTTATATATATAACCTACCCACTCACATTCATTTATATATAAAAACAAAAAACAAAAAACAAAACAAAAAAAAAAATAATAAAAAAAATAAAAAATAAAAAATAAAAAAAAAAAAGAAAAAAAAAAAGAAAGATAAAACCCACGCGCTCCCCCTCATTCTCTTTCTTCTTCCCCACCTCACTTCTGAAACCTAACGTCACCCTCTAATCTCTTCCTCAGATCGAAACAAGCCAATGGCGACGCCATAAATAAAACAAAGCTAGATTTTTATCCTCTTCCTTATGTCCAAGGGAGGACGACTGCCACCCTTTGTCGAATCCGAAGGTCAACAAGCCGAGCTAAGAGATGACGATATGGCTTCCCTTTATGGCCATAGGAGCGTCTGAAGATCAATAAAGAACGAGTCAAACCTTCTTTGTTATATGCTATAAACTCAGTCCAATGCACAGGCAACCCACCCACACTCGAATCATCATCAAAAACAATTTCAAGGGCGATATCTCGGTGGAAGAGGAAGTGGGTTTGCTTGGATCGGATTTGATTGCTTTTGATTTCTCCTCATCCTTCTGTAACCGACTCGACTGTATTGTAAGGGTTCTAAAAATTTTGATTCTTTTAATTCAAGTATAAATATGTTCTTGATATGTTGATTTAATTTTCATTCGTTAGAAATTATTATATACACGATTCGTTATTTTTCTTGTTGTTGTGGTTATGTTCTGTTGAAATTGATGTGGTGGTACAATTTAATCTTTTGTGATGTTTATGTTACGGTGTGGTAGTACTAAACCTGAAAACAAATCGTGACTAAATCAGCTCGAATGTAGAAGTGTATTGATTTTTACGTGTTCTTGGTCTATTAGATAAAGTGATTAAATGGATAGTAATAAAGCACTGTCGTTGCATTTAGACTCGAGTTATTGTCGAATGCGTTGGTATTGGTACTCGAGTTATAGTCATGTATACACTAGCGTCAGCTGTGTTATGCTTGTGTTCATACTCGTGTTGTGTGTTCGAGTTATACTCAAAGTTGTTTGAGTTTTTGTACTCGATTATGTTTGCGTCATACATGTGCTTGCATCCTGTCAGTTTGTGTGTACTTGGGTTGCGTTTGACTTATGCTAGAACCTCGTTAGTAATGTGCTCAACTTCTTGTTCGAGGTTATGTTGATGTAGGTTCGGATTAGTTTGGTATATGCTTGATGTGTGTCGGTTTATTTCGGTTCGAATGAAACTTTAAGTGTTGATTTGAGTAGGATTCGGGTTGAGTGCATCTCGGTTTGTATGTGAGCCGAGAGGCCACACGAGCTCACCACGAAAAGTGGCTCGTTCCCTTCCTTTTTGGTTCGATCACCACCTCCGAAGGGTGCCGTGGTTACCACATAAACAGTCGGGTGTTTGTTGCTGTCTCGGTGTATACCACCCCCAAAAGGGTGTTTGTTTGCTCGGTCAAGAGGGTCTCAAAAACCCTCATAATGAGGCCACGGTTTGGCTGAAAATGGGTGTCGGGTTACCTGTGTCATTCGAACTGCATTTCTTTTCTTAGTACTGGTTTAAGTGGATTTCTTTTGAGTTGTGTTCCAAGTGTATTACTGGATTTCTTTTCTTTTTAGTTGTTACTGACTTTAGTTCTTTTTACACTTGAGCCGAAGCCACCAATGGCCTGCTCAAAATTTCCAAATGCATTATTGGACTTTCTTTGGCTTGTTACTAGTTTAGCTTTTGGTTGGGCCGCAGCCCACCAGTGGCCTACTCCAATTGTATTTCTTTCCCATACCAGGCCAAGCCCAAATTCAGAAAATAATAGGGTATGTTTAGTGGTGAATTCAGTCCATTTTGAGAATATATACATGTCGGGCCACATCCCACTCCACAACACAAGAGTGTGTTGTATACTCGGTTATACATACAAGTCGTGTCATGATCGTTCAAGTAATAATTCTTGACTATTTCACGCTTTATGTTCACAACTTAAAAACAACCCGACATATTACACTTCACTAAAACACCAAAAATTTTGCTATATATTTATATATATATCTAAACTACGCAACATATTTAAGAATACTCGACGCAATATGTTTCATATAAAGGATCGAATTGATTCTCTCTACACAAACGGCTAGAAAATTTCTACGTATTTAGCAACTATGAAAACCAAGTGAAAAACTAGATGTGTGAAATTTAAACTCGTTCATTAATTCGAGTACATATAAATTTGAAGTGTTTTGTCAAAACTCATATGGATTTATAGATTATGAAACGATTATTTTAACGTCAATCTTATAACTCTTGTTAGCACGAGAATTGTCTATTATAAAAAAAAATGTATACTTAGCCTACTAATATTTTATTAAATGTAATACCCAATTATGGGAAATTCTAAACTTATCATTTCTTTTATATATATAGTGTAACTTTATTTTCAGAACCCCCTTAAGTGCGGGAACTGCGAGAACTCATTCTACACCCTTAGATGAGAAGATCAATGGCTAAGATGATGTGTGGCATTATAGTAATAAAATAAAACCAGATATTAATTATTAAATAACAAAAGGGCATTAAAGGAATTTCATGTTAATGATTTTCAAAAACTGCCACAATTAATAGGCACATGTTTCCGGATCTTATCTCCTCCCTCTCTCTTCTTCAATTTATTTAACCTAATCAATCATACTTTCCCCCTACAATCATAAAACCGCCGCTCTATCTTCTCCTCTTCGCCTCTCCCTACACTGAAAATCAAAATCATATAAAGACTGGTGAAGATCTTAAAAAAAACGTTTCCATGTGTTTTCGAAAACAAATCCCGAGTACAAAAGGTACATATCCAATCTACTATCATCAATTAATTATTATGCTTTATGTGGTGGTGGATCTGATGAGAACGACGTCGATGTGATCGGTGGTGGGCATGGTGGTTTTGTGGCGGCGGTTAAGGTGGGTTAGTTTTGTGGCAACATTAATCTTTGTAGGAGACGGTTATGTAATGTACGTATAGTGTAAACTTCGATGACGAGGTGGAACATACACATGAATGGTAGGTACCCTCAAGTTTATATCCTAACAGATGAATCACGGTAAATTACATGATCAAGATAAGGTCTTGTTTTTTTATTTGCATAAAGTTTTCTGGTGAAAGAATAAGAAAGTGTTCTTGATAAGATGATAATTTTATTTATCACTAGCGGCGCATTTTGATTGATCCAAGTATAAAAAATATCGTACGATCTATTCAAAATTGTTTTTGATTAAAGAAAATTAAAAAGCTGTTTGATTAAAAAATTAAAAAGCTGTTTGATTAAAAAAATCATTGACTTGTATCCCAAAAATATTGCACGATCTATTCAAAATTGATTTTGTTTTTGATGATGTTTGATAATGAATTAACCCCAACCTATTTTCTTGTACGTTTTTTTTCCTTTCTTAAATCGTTATTTACATTTCTTGGGTAGTCATATGGTAGGATTGTAAGATCTAGCGAACACAATACAAATTAATTAGTATAAAAAAACATATATGTTTTGCAAAGACACATATATGTTTACGTATAAAACATATATGTTTTTGTGTTTGAACATACTTGTCTAGATTAAACGTGTGAATTCGCTGTTTTGAACATACTTGTTTTTCCGGTGAACATACTTGTTTGAACATACTTGTTTTTTGGTACACATTTTGGTTTTCATAGAACATACATGACTGTATTCATTGAACCTATTTGTTTTTACATTGAACATGACTGTATTTCATGTTATTAACATACATGTTATTGAACATACTTGTTTTTACATTGAACATGGTTTTCATAGAACATACATGTTATTCATTGAACATACTTGTTTTTACATTGAACATGGCTGTATTTCATTGAACATAGATTGTGCATATATGTTAGGCTAGTTATTATGATTAGAAAGTTACTTACACTATTTGGTTATGGTTTAATTGTTTTTGGGCATGTTTGTATCAGATTGACGAAGATGGTGATAGCAATGAAGATATTAGAAGTGGATGCACACATAGATACAATGTGGCGTTTGAAGAAATATAAGTATTGAAGGCGTGCATATATGTTCAACTTCTAAAAATGTTGATAATAATGAGTGTGCACATATGTTCGTTTGCGTTATATATATATTAGTGCATGCATGTATTGATCGATTAGATTCTTGTATTTAATTGATATTGAATTTTGTATGTAACATTTACGTTCTTGTTTTGTTATAAATTCACATTATATAAAAAACACATATGCACCTTACTATTTGAAAAACAAGCATGTTTTAAAATTATTCAAAAACACCTATGCACTACATCTCGAAAATAAAATGAAAAAATTAGTACATAAAAACACCCATGCACTGAAAAAATTAGTACATATAAAACATACATGCACCTAGTCTTTTTTTTTCAAATAATGCATGCTGGAAATATAAAAGTTTTTAAAAAAAAAAAAAAAAAAAAAAAAAAAATCCTAAAATTATGGGATTTTAAAAAACGAATTTTAATAAAAAAAATCACAAATAAATAAAAATTGTTTTTTACTATTATACCCTTTTGATTAAATAAAAATATATAATATTAAAAAAATATGATTGGTCTAGGAGAGTTCTCGCAGTTCCCGCACTTAACAGGGTTCTGAAAATAAAGCCCCCATATATATATATATATATATATATATATATATATATATATATATATATATATATATATATATATATATATATATACACTAGTTGTCGATTATGATTTTTCTTTTTGTAATTTACACGCTCTTTATTACAATTGTTAATAACATATAAAAGGGCATGACTTTTCATTATAATTTGGATGGTATTAGGTAACTTAAAATTATTTTTTAAGTTTGTTATATTAAATACAATAAAATAGAGGCAATTATTTATGATTAAAAAATTGTTATCCGGATAAAAAAAATATATATACAATCTTGAACTTATAATTTTTGTTACGATATTTTGATGTTTCTTATACGTTTAACTTATTTAGAATGTATGTTATTTTATGTAAGTGTATTTTTAAGTAAACAATTTTTGGTTGTTTTATTTTGTTATGGTATTAGGTTGTGTTTGTTTAATACTAAGGTAAATGTATTTGAGTAGCATGCAAGTGGTATAGCTTACTCATGAAAGTTAGCCTACTCCTGATCATTTCATCTCCTCACATTTAATTTTCTTACTCTCTTCAAAGTTGACATGATTACATTATCGAAAATAACATTACTTGTCTGATCAAAATTTCTCTTCCCGGAGAAACAAAAAGTAAAGGTCTCAATTTTGATCTTTTAATTGTATTTACGGTTTTTTTTATCATTGTTACATGGTTTATTTGTTGAGAAGCTAAAACCCCAGATCTTGTGATGTGTTAATTTTCATTTATTTAAATTTTTTTTAAGTGAATAATTTTTGATTGCATGTATTTATTTTGTTTGATCTTATGTTCTGGCTGGTTTTTTCAGATTGATTACTCATTGTGTTTGTTTTTTAGGAACAGGATTAGGAAAATTATGGTTGTTTTTAATGATTTTAATTTTTTGGTAGTTAGGTGTTTTTTGGTTGGATCTTGATAAAAAATGTTATGGTGTTGTATATTTACTGCTAAATACTTATTAACATGTTTTTAGTTGTTGTTATGTTTGATACTGTTGGTATATATTTTTTTTAGATTAGACTCTAAGGTTGTTAAGTTACTTACGATTAGATTACCTTGTTGAATAAGACTAAACAGTTTTTGTTATAACATTGTTGATTAGTATGCTTTCCCGATATAATTTTGTCTAATGGCGTTCCACGTTTTGTTGTTTGTAAGATATATATGAGATATGACATCAAATATTGTGTAACTTAGCTAATTTTTTTAGCTTTGTTGATTAGTATAGTTTTTTTTTTTTTTTTTTTGTTAATGATCAAAAAAAGGTATTTGTTTAATTAGATTAGTTGAGTAAGGTAAACGTGACAGTGGTTACCTTTGTAGGTAACTTAATTGTTTTGCTGAAATTCAAATATTGTTTTTAAGCATCTTGTGAAAAATTGGTATAGTTGATGGAACTTCCTTAATTAAGATATGATATTACATAAAACTGAAAACTGAAGCGAGTAATTTTGGTTCAGCTCATGCCGGTTCAGCATGTTTTGTTTCCGTTTGATTGTTTTTTATCGTCACTATTTCCTCCTTTCTTATTCACACGAATATGAAGCATTTTATCTTCTTTCACGCAAGAAGCACACAAGTGTCTCCAACTTAAACATGAATAGCTTTTATTAATTAATACCAATTTTTTTTAGTTATGGTATTAGTTCTCATTCTTGAAAAGTTACTTGCAATACCATACCTAATAAAAGAGTGGTTTGAATTTATAAAGGCAGTTATGTTTGAAGATAGAGATATTTTACAAAATGCTTCATGCTCATGTGAAGAAGAATCGAGGGAGTGAGAAGAAAGGAAATAAAAAGGAATCGAGACAGAGTAAGGAGGTAATTGAAGTCTGTTATGAGTTACTGTGGATCAAGGTAATTTTTAGTTGTTTTGAATGATCTTAATCCTTTGGTAGGGTTGATACTTGTTTTAGTGTATAATGAATCAACCCTGTTACTATGATATGTTGTGAAAGTGATGTTTGTTAGCTGTAGATGTTTTGTTTGGCTGTTATTGCAGACATGTTGTACTGGTGTTCGGTATTATAATAGTTTTTGAGTTGTATTTGAAGGACTGATTCGTGTTTTCATGTTTGCTAAATGTTAGGTGTTTTTGGATTGGTTGCATAACAATGACAACACAATTCATCAAGGATTATAATCATGTAGAAGATATGGGAACTTTGGTAAGTATTTATGGAATTATATTCCCATAATAATATTCTTATACACGTTCTTTGAGTTTGTTTGTTTATGTATTTGTTTGTTTTTTGTATGTAGGTACTCCCTGATTACTATCATATTAACTACTATAACAATAAGGACTATGTGTACCTGATTAATAATAATCGGGTTAAAAGGAAAGTTTTTATTTGTCGGGAAAGAGGTAGCGAAGAATGGAGTATATCCGGTGCAAGGTGGAATAATTTCATAGAGCAAAGCGGCTATTTGAATATTAGGAGTTTGCATTTCATAAAGGAGGCTGCAGACACCTTTTTTGTTACAGCGTATGATGCAGATGGATGGGAGAGCGGTGGTTATGGGAGAATTCATACACGGAACAGGCTGGTTAGGTGCATTGCTGAAGTTGGGATTGATCGAAGTTCATCACCGGTAAAGTTATGTTATACTTGTATATATGTAAAATTATTGGAATTCATAAAGTTTGTTTTAATACTTTTGAATTTTGTTTCATTAGTGGTTTCTTGTGGAGTTCCTTCAAGGCATTGAACGTGGGCGGCCATGCTTTGTAATTTTCCTTTTGTAATTTACACGCTCTTTATTGTAATTGTTAATTACTGAGACACATAAAAAACGAATCTTGGATTATTTAGCGATTAGCAATTGTCCAAGTTCTTTATATGCATGCTTTGTAATTTTTTCTTTTTTAATTTTCACGCTCTTTATTATAATTGTTAATTACGTAGTTCTTTTGGTGATGGCTCTTTATTGTAATTTGCATGGTCCGCCTGATGGGCGGGGTAGACTTATGATTATCGTGGCAATGTCTTTGTAGTATAAGCATTCAATTTATTAAAATTACAAAAGTACTAAATGAACATAAAGTTTCAGGGAAAAAACAACTTTGATCACCTTGGCTGACTATCAAGACCTTAATACAATGGATATTTTTTCTTCACTTTCTGGTTGATTCCTGGTTAAAAGGGAAATGCATGGTAAATTATTAGTACAATCTCAAGTGTCATCCTATTTGATTGATGCAGACTATGATCATACAACTTTAAGACCTAAGTGTGCAACCCAAGTGTGCAGAATCCATTCGAAGTATTGAGGAAATCTTGTCTAATAATCATTAAGAAAATAACACAATATGATAGTTAAATAATTGCATCTTACCACTGTATTTTCAAGGTTAAATATCTAAAAAATCTTGTTGCGTCAATTGATACTTGCCAACACTTCATTGCCGATATTAGCGGCCTGATGATACATTCCAAGAATACCTTTTGAACAAAAGTCGGGATTTTAAATCACAAATATTTAAAGTAATTTACCTCTAGCTGTCTTAATGTGTCAAGCAAACTCGAACGCTCTTTCCAAAGAGCTTTAACATGGCCTTGAATTTCGGAAAAATCTAAAACATAATATGCTCACAATCCTTAACCGAAGTCTCACTTGTGCCTTCTTCAATTAGCAGTTGCTTTAACTTTTAAGTTGAGATATGTCAGTTGGGACAACGGATAACTTATTATCCAATCTTCTGAAAGAAAGCATAATAATCATGAACCTACAACAAAAGATAACAAATTCATTACCTGAATGTACCACCAGGTTGCTTAGGAGATAAAAAATTATCTACGGATCTGCTCCGTATGATCCAACATGAAGAAATCTTGTGTCCCATTCGTTCAACATTTACTCGAATATGTAGCAAGCATGTTTTAGAAAACGATTATATGTGTTATAAGTGGCACTTTCGTCCCATTTATTAATGAAATCAGTCCATATGGGTTATGCTTTACCTCAACCGGGTCAAGTAAAACTTATAGTTATAAGGGAAACTGATAAATGAGTTGAAAGAAGCCAAAGTTTATATTCAGCTCATAAAACCTTATAAATAGTGCTATTCAAAGATTTATAATTTTACCTGAGCATTGATTAGGAACTCCAATGATTTTGTAGCATGATTTTGCTATCATTTTTCGTAGGTTACCCATGATGCAAGGATATATCCTTCTGGGTCAGCGGCCAAACTTGCACATATGCAAATGTTTCCGGTTACTCCTAACCTCTCCATGAACTAAAGGTCAATTAGCCCTTAAGAAAGAATAGTGCACCATTCCTATGTGTGTCCTTGTTGTTGTAATCCCGATAGAGTTCTCTATTATACCAAAGCACTATGAAGTCGATGCATAGTAAGTTAGTAACATTTTGATCATGTCCTTTTCGGCATTGAGATTATATTAGTTACTATCATCTATTTTTTTAATCTGAAACAAACCAGCCAGGGATGCAACGATATATCCTTCTAGGTCAGCGGCTAAACTTGCACATATGCAAATGTTTTCGGTTATTCCTAACCTCTCCATCGACTAAAGGTCAATTAGCATTTATATGGTATTAGCATTTCTTTAAACAGTTTTAGACATCATGTATCTTATACAATTTATAATGCCACAAAGTCATGGTTCTGACATTTGAAAGTTACGGGTTTTGACAAAGTGTTAAAGAATTAAATATTTAGAAAACAACAAAGAAATTAGTTAAAAAAAGTACTCGAAATGGATAAGGTAAACGGATCCCCATGACATTTAGGGCATATTTGGAGGCGGCTAGACGGGTTCAAGGACAGTTACGGGTAAAGGTGGGTTTGGGTATGGGTTTGAACTATACCTGCCTAGTTACACGTAAGAGAATTATTCATTAAGGAGTTACGTATATGAATAAAATAAAAATAACAACGAACGTAAATAAGTAATATGTCAATGATACGATAAACAATTTGGTTTGTAACTATTAAAAATAATAAACGTGCATGTATCGTCTTCTCCAACTCTTCTCAAACTGGTTGATAGTCTGGAAGAGAAAATGTATGCAGTAACGTCAAACACTTGAGTAATCCATGTTTATTCCATGAACACCTAAAATCTAAAAATAATTAAATAAATACATAAATAAAAATAAAAAATTGTTAATAAGAGTATATGTAAAGTTTAAAAATAGTGTAAAACATATCATTTATATAGTTGTACACATCTATTGAAGATAGACACTCATAAAAATATGTTAAGATACTCCATCACTATAGTAGTTATATTGAAAATTACTATTTTTGCATTTATGCTTCTAGCAATTTTGTGTTATCCAAATTGCTTATGCTTATCTGCTTATTTTGAGATTTGATAAGCACAAGATGCTTATTTCGATGTTTTTATTTAACTTGATTTGAATTTTCTTTTTTTTTTTCTTTTTTACGATCATTTTAATTCTAGAACCTTTATAAATGGTTTGATTGAACCTTTTTTACAACTTATTATTTTACCTGAAATTATATCGCAACTTTTATGCATTAATATAAAATACATAATAAATAACACTCTAATGATAGTACAACAAAGGAAAAGGTCAAATGATGAGATTTTACAATGGTTATACAAATCCATAACATGATAATTCGATTATATGGCTTTTCCTGCATTATTCCTAAATGACACACTTGTGCAACAAATAAATCTTCAATTCTCACAAATGAGTTCTTTTTCTTTCATAGTCTCATTCTACACACCTCAACCGCTACAAATCCTATAGGGTTACTAATTGTATTTTACTGAAGAAGAAATAAAATATAAGCAAACAATATAATAGGAATACATTACCATGTGAAACAGACTGCATGACAATGCTAACAAATTTTATTCTACTTGAAAAAAAGATAATGATCTTATAGTACAATCATTTCCATACACACTTTTGTTACTCATTCTCTCGACATTCATTCCTCTATTTATGTTATAACTTCAAATGATTGATAAATGATAAGCATTAAGGAACTCCTAAACTGTAATTTGCAACACTACCTTAAGCTATAACTGATTTAAAATTCTAAAACACTAACACGAATCATAAGTAAAACTCTAGAAGAATGCTAACTTGAAAAAGTATTAAAATTTCAGTTGTGCAATGAGGCCCACTTATGAGCAAATGGCAACCACTTATTCTCCACATCGAGTTTAATGTTCAAAATTACATGAAAATGGTGGTTATTTAATTACCCAAAGTATATAGATCATCCTTTGATTAATAAAATATGCATCAGCAATAATAGATTATATTTGTGATGTGAGCAGACCTGTTAAAAAGCTTGGACAACGGTATCATTAGGAGGTAAATCAACAGTGACTCGAGTGACACCAAATTACCATGGAGCCATAGAGGAAAACAAAGAGTGGACCCAGTTAAAGTACCTGGATCAAGGCTACTGGATTGCTCTCATGCTTGCTGCTCATGTTCCCCATGTAGACTGGTCATGGTTAGCTTCGTATGTGGTCCCATGGCTTACAAGTGCATGCGTAACAACAAATCCTATCCTGTTCCTTAATATCCCCCACACCATGTCTCGTGTTCCATCACTCAGAAGATTTTGTATTCGTTTTTTTAGTTTTCCTGCTTACAATTTATTAATGACAATCATAGTTTATTGGTGTTACGGGTACTTTTAAAGTATCATGCTTAATGCATTTGACCAAGAAAGATACTTCAATTTATACGTAGCCACAATGCAAAACAGTGCAACAAAGACAAAATATACATGTCCTAAAACACTACTAATCCTACCTGTTAGAAAAAACCTCTAGTCTATTAACAATCATCCTTAAACAGCAACATACAATCCATTGATTCTCTGGCATCAAGTTTCAATTCATAACTACAAAACCAGCTGACTAAACCTCGTTTCAAAGGAACCTAGACACGTTCAAGCATCATGCTGGCTTGGCTGCAGCTTTGGAGCATCAATCACCTTCGCACCATAACTTATCGTGTACCATAGTCACAAAAGGGTCGAAAGAGATGAATATTAAAACTAACTGTACAACTATACAACTTCAAATAACTAACTGTGCAGAAGGTTGAATGCAGGTAAATCACGTATTCTAGTGAGGACTTCGAGTGCAAGTTCTTTCACTAGTTGGGAGCGTATGGCTTGTAAAACTTTCGGGTGTTTTTTTAAGTGACCAATGGAAATAAAGGATTAGAACAACAACCAACTTAGATATACGCATATGTATGTGTATGTCAACATATATGTATAGATAGAGTTAGAAATATTACGCTGAACTCCATGTATGAGGCATGTGTAGCGAGCCACTCAACATCCATCATTGCAAAAGCTATGCAATATAGAACATCAAAGGCATCCTCATCCTCTTCAATCAGTTGTTTGAATACAATGAATCCATTTTAATTAATATACATAGTATTTTACCGCATTTCATCCTCTGCAATAAGTCATTTGAATCAACTTCAGTTAATTGAGTTTTCAGATAAAGGACACGATCAGTCTATTGAGTTTTGTTTAGTGATTTATGCTAATTGAACCTTCTAAACCTCATCAAGAGTTTAAACCAAATCGTGTACATGTCCAGTAAGTTATTCAGGGTATGTCTATGTAACTCGTTTTATAGTTTCATATTGTGTGTCGCTAATGGTAACTAAGAAAACTTGTTTAGTTTCATATTGTGATTTTCAATCATCAGAATTTGAAAAGCCAGTTGTAATAAATTATTACTAATAACGCCCACAGAGTAAGCAAGTATAAAACATTTTTCAAAGAAGATGTGTTTGTTTAGTTGAGAACTTGAGATGCTAACTTTCTAAGAACAACAATACAACCTCCTGTCATGTACTCGCAACAACGATCACCGGAGCCTTCAGCCACCGCCTGTGCAACTGAATTTTTGACAGCAAAACGCCGCCTGGTTTTGCTCTAACAAATATTTGACCTCCTGTTGCTCCGTATAAGCATGTGTTTCCTACAATTGCAGCTTCCTCGGGGATAAACCCGGTATTTTCAACAGGTTTTACAATCAATTCACCACCGGCCATACCCTGATATGAGAATTGACAACATGAAAAACTCAATGTACTGTAATGGTACTACTACAAACATTCCTTTTACTGATAAAATGACATTTATCAGTTGGTATAGTTTCATGCCTTCTTTTTTTTTCTTAAACGACGACAGAATGATACAAATGCAAAAAATTCAAGGGGACCCAAATATCTAGGCCGAAAAACAGACCATACCTTCGGATAAGTGCTGAAAAGTGTACAATAGCAACATAGAGCATCGTCACGATTCCTGTTGTTCCAAAATTCGCTATTGCACTCTTTTCATCACTTATCAGCACTTATCCGAACGACTTAATAATACTGAAACGGTAAAAAATTACCTCATTGCTTGGTACTGAATCACCGAAATGAAAAAAAGTATTGCCCATCAGAATGTATACCTTGGAACATGGTTTTTCTGGGTGCTTGAGAACCTGCTCCAACCGTGATTATTCAGCACTTTCGCCATTTTGTTACCACTGCAAAATGAAATATAAGTAATGTTTGAATATTAGATGTGTCGTACTTTAAAATTGCAGTTAACTGTTGATACATACTTGAGATTTTGAATCTCTATGTTTTTCCTCAAAATACGGTTTATTGTCGGGTCTCTGAATTCCTTGATCCTGCTAACATTGCGGACGATCCCTATGTAATTTGCAGTTGTTGTCAAATATTATGGTAAGTATTCGTGTGTGTATATATATATAGGACGTGTGCGAAAATGTACCTATGAGGATTGAGTCACGTGTATTTGCGCGGGACCCGAGCTCATTGTACAGCAAACCGAAAATAATGATCCAGGAAATCCTCGTCTGGTATAGGAGTTAACCTTGTGCACTTTCCAAACAGTAATGTAGTATTAGTCTCCAAGGTTCTTTGCCAGTTGTCTGTGGTTTTGCAGCCGAATCCATAAATTCTATAGCATGAGTTGAGTTGCAGATTAGTGTCAAATTGCTTCAAGTCTCTGACATCCACATTTGCTTGTATTGCATTGCCCTGCACGAATGTTTAGTTAAAGACTTTACTGGCCGTGTGTGGTAATTTTAAAAAAAAATTGAAGTACTCGTTTTACTAACATGTTTGTCTAATAGGATAAAAGGAAGGCATGTTGGGTTTGGGTTTGGGACGTTCCTTGACGTCCACTTCCTGTAAACCTTGACATCCAGTATTTTGTTTGCATCTGTGGGCTTGATCTCCATGATATCAACCACGTTTGGGTCTCTGAGAATCATTTTGCCAGTATCTTTTGGCTGAACCAGAGACACAATATGCCACAAAATCATGGATCAGTTAACACATTTTAAATTCATACACTATATATCCCCTATAATAAAACAAAAAACAGAAAACGAAACTCAAATAATAGGCAAATAAATAGTAGCTAAAAACCCCAAAACGAAATGTGGATTAATTTACCATATACCTTCTAGTAGTACTATCATTGGTGAAAATAAACATACCTAGCTGAAGATGTTTGATTTGAGAATCCAGCATACACGTTTGAGTAGGACTTGGTCAAATACGAAAAGCTTAAAAGCATATAATGTGCCGAATGACTTTGTTTTCGATAGATCCATATATATTGTCATAACCGATACTTTGCTAAAGATAACTAACTATTTCGGCATAGCAATTTGGTCAGATATGTTTGTGTTCATTTTAGTTTCCAAAAACACAAACATGTAGTAAAACAGTTGATTCAGGTATTGGATCAAGTATTGCACACCTCTAATTATCATTGTAAATTTAGCCTAAATCATTAATGCATTTTAAGCGCGGGTAGAACAGAACTTACTTGATGAAGTACTCCGAAACCGACCCTGACCCAATTCGTCCGAAGAATCCCTAGATACTCACTAACGATACGAATATCGACACATCAGCATATCCTTGAGCCAAACCCATCTGACCCATATTATTTTGGACCGCCATCCCGGGACCCACACCGCACAAAAACGATACAAACAAAACCCAAAAATCAACGGTTTTCATCGCCTCAACAACTGTATGCTCTTCCCCAATCACCGGGGCCACCTTCTCGGTCACCTCATCCGTCACCGTTACTGTCTCTATCACTTCTGTTTGTGCTAAAAGCAACGGCTCCGTTACTTTTGTTACTGTTGTTAATTTTTCAACATCTAGGGAGTTGATATTCGATCTAATAAAGTTTTGGACGGCGAGATAAATCGGAACTGATATAGGAGAAGCTAATAAGATAAATAAAACTATACAAAACACGCGTGATAGCATTACACCGTGTACGCCTGTAAGGTCAAAAACCAATAGATAAATGGCTATTATAACCGCAAGAACGTTAAATATAGCGAAATAACGTGACTCTGAACAATCTTCTGCAAACATCAACAGAAAACGTGCTGGATCATTGCTGAAGAGTGCAGCGGCGCATATATCCGTAAAAAAACAACCTTGGCTACAACCATGACCCGGATCACAGATCCCCTGAAAAAGGAAAAAAAATAGATTAGCTAATATCGCGCAGCATGAATAAAGAGTACCTGGCTATGAAAGATCCTTTAATGGAACACCATTAAATTCATCAAACCAAACATTAGCTTCTGAAAACAATTATTGAGATGTTGAATAATTAGACTCACCTGTAATGCAGTTTGATATACAATTTGTTTATCGTTTACCTTAACCCTTGCATTATTCAATACAATCAACCTTGTTCATTACATAAGCAGATATTTAAGCAACGGACTATCTTATTATGTGGTGGTATAATCACTCCAAACGCACATCCAAACATTATCCTGTGTTATCGAGTACTAATAAGAAAGAAAACTTACTGCCCAATAATGCTTATTAGTGATGTCCCACCCGCCACGATACTTTTTGAATCGGTTGAGAATATCAGGCCTCTTAGTCATCGACCCCGCCAACACAAGTGCACCGGATGGTTCATTGGCAGGACCAGGGGCTTCAGCTGCAGATGAGCTCATGATCCCATTTCCAGAATGACCCAAGTTACCTTCCCCTACAGTGATCAACCATAAATGTCACAGATGTTATCAGAAGCTAATAATTTTGGAACTGATCGTGGTATGCATAGGTAAATAAACAAAAATTTCAAGACTATACACCCAAAACAACCAATCCATCTTACAAAATATGCCACAATATTATGGATCAGTTAACCCATTTTAAATTCATACACTATATATCCCCTATAATAAAACAAAAAACATAAAATGAAACTCAAATAATAGGCAAATAAATAGTAGCTAAAAACCCCAAAACGAAATGTGGATTAATTTACCATATACCTTCTATTAGTACTATCATTGGTGAAAATAAACATACCTAGCTGAAGATGTTTGATTTGAGAGTCCAACATACACGTTTGAGTAGGACTTGGTCAAATACGAAAAGTTTGAAATAGGTGGAAGAGGATGTATTGAGCAGTACGAACTCGTTGTCGCGAGCAATACAAACTTCTCGCACAAGCAGTACTAAATAAATCCTGGCAGTACAAACAACTCAATCCAGCAGTACTATCGCGAGCAGTATTAAGTGAAAACCAACAGTACAAATCTTGATTTGGCATATGTAGCGTAGCAGTACAAACAAACGCGAGCAGTACAAACGCATATATACCACCAGTACTAACCTTTAATGGAACCACTAAATCTTCTGATTTCAACATAAAACTTTGAAAAGTTTCTACACTTGTTGATCCAAATAATCATGCTTGAACAATAGTTTTTGTGCTTAACTGTAACTAAAAACTAATCTATCACAATTAATTAAAAAAACTGAACATAAATTGAATCAGAAATCGAATTAAATACATACCTTGGAAATTTAGAAAGAAGATCGTACGGAGTGAGATGAGAAGATGATGGATGATTTGTGTGTTTGGTGTGGCTGGATGAGAAGATGATGGATGATTTGTTTGTTTGTGGCTGGTCAAAGTAACTAAAATCTCTATTTTTGTTTTATTTGTGAGAGATGGGATAATGTTTTAGGGTTTAAGAGGTGTATTCCGCAAGTTTAGTATTAGATAATACTGTGTTTTCAAAAAGGAATATAAAATTTTTAATGCCTTTAATAATTTTGCTGGATATCAATTTTAGTTTGTATTGTCTATCATAATCGATGACTTGGTTCCATTGGTTGAGGTGTTTGCCTTTGGGGTAATAGACCCGGGTTCGAATCCATGCTCATGAATTTTTGAACAAATAAATTCCGGAATTCGTAAGGCAAAATATTGCTTATGTGGCATTATTGTGATGACATGGAATAAAAATATGATGAGGTGGTATTCCATGTCATTGATGATGTCATATACATCCTGTTATATATATGTTTTATCAATGTTGCAAAAATCGTGAATCGGTACTGAGGCGGCCCGGGGCCGATTAGCGATTTTTACCGATTAATCGGCCGATTTTCATGACTCGGCCGATTAATCGGCCGATTACCTTGGAATTCTCTCCAAGTTCCAGGGCCGATTACCTTGGAATCGCCGATTAATCGGCCGATTTTTGCAACACTGTGTTATATATATATATATATATATATATATATATATATATATATATATATATATATATATATATATATATATATAGTGTAGGGTTATTTTCAGAACCAAAAAAAGGTCGAGAACTGCGAGAAACCGATCTGTACCGTTGAATATTTGATCAATGGATAAAAGTAATGATGGCATAACTGTAAATAAATAAAAATAAAGGAATATACTGGAAGGACTGTTAGGGTATTAAAGTAATTTTGTATACACCAAAAAAATAAACCGTCATTTTATATTGTGTCCCTCAAATCAATTAAATAAAAAAATCAAATATTTTTTCTCATCTTCTCTCCCATCTCAGATCTAATCTTCTCTCCCACTCAAACCCTAGATCTAATCAAATTCATTATGCCTCCGTCACACTAAAATTGTAACAGGTCATATGCCTAAAATGTTTAGAAATCCTCCAGCATCAACAACGATCATTCTTCAATCTCTACATCTACCGTCATGCATCTTTATTAATTGTTTTTCTGAAATCTTAATTGGCGTTTGGAAGCAGAAAAAAGAAAACCCCACATATCAATCGCATATAATGGAGACGTGAGGCAAGATTATTTTTTTTTAATTATTATTTCTTATAACATGGTTTGTGATTATTTATATGAACAAATAATACTTTGTAATAAATCTCAAAGTAAAATAATAATTGGTTATCTATTTTGAATATCTTTGGTACTGATTGGTTACCAATGTTGTTTAAATGGAATAGTGCATATTTAATCAATGAAAATGGTGTGCATATGTATTTTAAGTTTGATATAGAATCAAGAAAAAATGTATGCATATATGTTTTAAATTGCGCAAACCTGATGATATTTGTTTGAATATACTTGTAGATTTGTTGAAGACGATGATGAAATTCAAGAGGATAAAAATACATGTACATGGCTCAACACTACGAGTATATGTTGAATAAAGATGATGAAAATACATGTGCATGGTAGGCTACATGTACCAAGTGAACTAAGACGATGAAAATACATGTGCATGGTTCAAGAATACGCGTACCTAGTGAACAAAGACGATGAAAATACATGTGCATGGTTCAAGATTACGCATACCTAGTGAACAAAGACGATGCAAAAATAAGTGCATATTTACGTCTGAGGCTAATATTGTATAAAATGATGGTTGCACATATATATAATTAGCAATATATAGAGTATTTTCTTTTTTCTGAAGAAGAATATTGTACATTTTTTTTTTCTCATTCCATGCATATAGAACATTACGTCTTGAATATATAAAATCTAACATGAAGACAATTCATAATAATTGTGCTTGCAATACATTATAAGCCATACACATACGCACACCTAAATTTTGCCAAAAAAACACATATGCATCTTATTTTTTGAAATAGTACATGCTGGAAAAAATAAATTATTTAAAAAAAATTAAATTCCTAAAATTTAGGAACTAAAAAAAACGTTTTTATTAGAAAAATCAAAAAGAAAATAAAAATGTAATTTTACCATTATACCCTTTTGAATTAAATAATAAAAATAAATATCTAAAAAAATCTGATTGGTTGATGCTGGTTTTCGCAGTTCTCGACCTTTTCTTGGTTCTGAAAAGAACCATACCCTATATATATATATATATATATATATATATATATATATATATATATATATATATATATATATATATATATATATATATATATATATATACTAGATTTCGAAGCCCGCCCGATGGGCGGGCATGACTTATAATTATTCTTTTGATGGTGTTAGTTAGGTGTTAGTTAAAGGAATTTTTTTTTTGAACGGGGAGCTTATCTAATATTTTGATCATATTAGTTTACGTTATTTGTTTTTTAAGAATGTTGTGCTTGACGTACATGTAAATTGTTAATGGTGTTTTTTTATTTTATCTAAGAGTTTTTTTTTTTTTTTTTTTTTTTTTTTTTTTTTTCATTATGTAGGTGGTGTGTTTTTTTTCTGGTCTTTATAAGTGAATGATGATAAATCGGATGTTTATGGTTTTAAATGATCGGAGGTATTTTTTTTTTTTTTTTTTTTTTGCCTTTATATATAATGGTGCCAAATGCATGCATAACTTTATCTTCCGATGTACTATGTAGTCTACATTGTTGTATAATACAAATTATATACATTTCAAACACATGTTATAATTAATTATGTAGAGTGTTGTACTCCCTCCGTCCCATTTTAATTGTCGTGGGACCCAAAACACGGTCTTCTTGCTTCAACTTTGACCGTAAATATTTTTGTTTGTATTATATAATACTTGATGAAAGTTATATCATTGAAAAGTTCGTTTAGGTCTTCTTGCTTCAACTTTGACCGTAAATATTTTTGTTTGTATTATATAATACTTGATGAAAGTTATATCATTGAAAAGTTCGTTTAACGAACTTTTCAATGATATAACTTTCATCAAGTATTATATAATACAAACAAAAATATTTACGGTCAAAGTTGAAGCAAGAAGACCGTGTTTTGGGTCCCACGACAATTAAAATGGGACGGAGGGAGTATTTTAAAAATAGGTAATCATTACCTCTAGATAGTAGAGTGTTTAAATTTTCACTTAAATATCTACTTGTATAATTCGTCTACAAAGGTAGGCAATTTGGCTAAAGAAATGTGTAACGTGTTAATAGTATCAAAAGGCAACTTTTCAAATACGTTTACCCAAACACCCTATTATTACTAACTTATTAAATCACATAACTTAGTCAATTTGAGATTGAAATTATTGAAAGTAAAATTAGAATGATTGAATGTCACCTGAATCACCTTTAGGAGCTTAGGAGCAAAAACACAAGCCTTGAAACCTCTTAATTAGAACCTACATACGCATATAAATGAATATAATGTTGTGAAGTAACTTTAAAATGATCATGCATAATAAGTATTATGACATTTTATTGGAGAGTGTACTATTGTACACGATTCCGTTAACATATCTCACAAATAGTTCCTACAAAAAACAGATCTAACAAATGAATGAGAAAAATATTCAGAGCATTATCGACCATTTGCCTCGATAACTTGTTTTGAATCATTACTCAACCCATCGACCGACTTTGAGACCCAAAAGTCTTGATGATGGAAAGAATGTCCGTCATAGATAACATGGCACTCAATGAAGCTTACAGAAAGTCTTGAGAACTACCTGGTTTCACAATTGTTCTTACCTATAGAAATTGAGAGAAACATTAACCACCATGTTAACAAAGAAGTAAAAAAATTAAAACTCAAGATAACAATTGTCCCCTTCAATTAATAAATGATATAAGTCTCAAAATGATATGGATCCTTATTCTTTTTGTTAATTCACAGGCAACAATTTTAGTCTCTAAACCCATACCATTGAACAACTATACTCTATGACTTACATGCCCATTTCCTTACACAAATACACCCTAAAAGTAGTTAAAGAAACATTAAAGTAAATTTTGTCCGAGAATCAAGATGTCAACATCTATGGCACGTAAATCAGCCATGGCTTCCTTTAACTCATCATCAGTCATGATGTCAACATCTATGGCACGTAAATCAGCCATGGCTTCCTTTAACTCATCATCAGTTTCTTCATGCCCCAACAATTTAGATGTCTTGGTGATCATTCCTTCCTTCCTTGCTAAGATTTGAATGTTTTCGGATGACTGATTAACTCTGCTCAAATCTACACCAACAACAAACTTTCTATCTTAGCTTTTAATAAGAATTTTCAGCTAATCACTTTTTCATATAATGCAGTTTTCAATGGCATCCAGTACCAAAACAAATCAACAAAAATGAAAGAAATTTAACTACTCACCCAGCTCGAGGATCTCTTACAATTCCCTGGAGGCGTTTAACTGTCTCAATGTTATGAGCATAAACGTGCAATCTAAGTTACAATGGGATCAATTTCGGTTACTTGGGGATATGAGTGTTTTCTAGAGAGCAACTCAAAACCTGAACTAAAGCCTCATTTAAATGTCTAAATATAATTTTAACGGCTGTTAGTGGTTTGGACCACTGACGCTATGAAACGAATACAGACCTGGGGACCATATGCGAAATACGCATGGAGTTTAGGGACTAACAGTGTAATCTCTCTAGCATGTATCTAGAGAAAATCACTCACCTGAGAAATAATTGGTAAAGCATCGGCCAGAGGTAAAAGACCCTCCTCTTTCTCAGCTTGTGTGGGGTTAAGTGATCTTCGTGGTCCGTGGATCAACAAAACGCTTATCAAGAGCCAATGCCTACAAATTTACACCAGAGTTGATTGAGGCCTTAATAATTAACTTCATTTGGATAAGAATAAATTTATTTATCAAAAAAAAATAAAAAAATAAAAATAAAAAAAAAATAAAAAAAAATTGATGGTATGAATTAGAAAGCAAAAGTGCAGATTACTACCATGCGCAAGGTCCCGTGTGGGTTATCCTCTGATGTGATTCATCAACTTCCGTATGTTCCACCCATGTTACCTGTTCATAACAGCACACGAGGAATCATGATGGGACTGTGTGTATAAACGATGTGCCTGTGTGTGTGCATTCTGTATACTAACTAACCTTTGATAATCCCTCAGATATCTTTTGAATCAAGCATCCAGAAGGAAGCCGACGATAATTATTTGGGGAGTGAGAATGTGAAATTTCTGCAATGACCCGCGTGGCTTGACCAATTTGTGTACACGATCTAAGGAGAGTGAACTTCCTGTTGGCAACCATGGGTGAATTGGCTTGCATCTCTTTGTAGACCTAAGTGCAAGACATTCATTCATTCATTCATGAAAAAAAAAAAAAAAAAAAAAAAAAAAAAAAAAAATCTGATGGTATGAATTAGAAAGCAAAAGTGCAGATTACTACCATGCGCAAGGTCCCGTGTGGGTTATCCTCTGTTGATCTAGGAGACACGAGTTTTATGCGTGTCTCTTTCGCAACAATATTTGGAAACAGGTAACTCCAATCATCCTAGAAAACAGTAAAAAAAACTTGCATATTATTATTATTATGTGATGGCCAGGGATGGTGCTTAATAATCGTATCATATTATATATATTCCACACTACACAATTCGCTTGAAGTTGTGATACCTCACATCGTATTCATACTCAGAGAGGGTTCAATAATCTAAAAAGTAGATAAGCAGTTTCGACAATGTGTGGGGTTTTTTTTTTGTGGATTGCTTATCTGAAATTTCATTGCTCATGCCATTATCGCTGCCATAAAGAACTCAAATCCCGCTCCAGTAATTTTCTTTCAAAGGTGCGTTGCTAATGCAATCCCAGCTTCTCATGTATGTTTGATAGTATTGAGTGTGGCACCAAATATATAACTGTTTGGTATTCATGAATGACGTAAATAGAGGGTGGATCATAGCATTATAGATTATTTCTGATGGAACTTTGTTAGGAAATCAGAAATTTATGTGAATCATTAAAGCTTAGAAAAATGTTTCAGCCATTTGACTCTTTGTTTGCATAAATATTGGCGACAAATTGATATGACGGAAGTTCATATATGTGTTCTTGATAACATGTTAGTTTATTGCAAGGGGAATTAGATATACCTCAAGAGCAGCACCTTCATTACGAAGAGTTTTGATACCTTCAAAATTGTTCTATTCAACTCACCACAGCCTGATCTTGTTCCTTCCTCGTCACGGCAAAGCGCTGTGAAACATTTTCTGACGTAATCCCCATTGGAAGAAGACAATCTTGAGCTTGTGCCATTGTCTTCACCTGTTAATGTTAATCACAAGCAAAGTATAAGCATATAACATAATACGGATTCACATATAGAGATATGTGAGTATTTATTCACAGGTGAGTCGGAGATTAGAGTATACCCTTGGGTTAACCGATCCGTCCCAATCCATCGGATTGGCAGTCATGGATTCCAAACCAGCACCAATCCCAATATCATAAAATCTTGCTATATATAGCAGATAGCATGGAGATATATTTCATATCATAAATAAGATGGGAATGTTAGCGTTGTTGGGAGGCGAGAGTATTTGTAATGTGGGGATGCCGGAGTACCTGTTAACAACCTATGGTATGCAAACACAGACGACATATCTATAGTATGCAATAAATAATTATTATTGAGTATGTGTCGTCGTACTACTGAGAATATGTAATAAGTAAATAGATTGGGCAAACACATAAAGGATATAGCATATAGCATGGAGATATAGTTCATATTATAAATAAGATGGGAATATTAGCATTGTTAGGAGGACAGAGTATCTCTAAAGTGGGGATGCTAGAGTAGCTGTTAACCACCTAGGGTATGCGCAGACAGGTTAATAAGTATCTTCAGCCCTCCGGGAGATGTCGCCCTTGATAATTCCACATATAACTCGCCGTGGCCGAAACTCTGGTCCGGTTCTACTACCATCTTTTGGAGCAGATGTTTCTGCGACCACGCCAGTTATAGTGCTGCCAAGTGTGTCATTTTAATTTCAACATTAGCAGCAGACACATCACCCAAAGTGTCACACAAACCGTTTGAAGCTGCAGCTACATCAGCAACTGCTTGAAGACCCGAGGAACATTGTCTGTTGACGGTCCTAACTGGAACAGTTTCTAAGGAATATACATAAGAATGGGAAAAAAGAAAGCGGCTCATATCAGTTGTAGTAAAACAGGTAGTAGAAAATATTCTTTGAATGAGCTTATGTTGTTCAAAGTTGTTACAGCATAGTAATCAGATTTTTTGAGGTTCGTAAAACTTTGATTTTCTAAAACATTGATAATAAAAACAAAGATGGAAAAGTTAAAATCTTAATATCTCAAAGTTTAAGATGTTCTTTATTTGTAACATAGTGAGAACTTACTGTAAGAACCGGGCCAATTGTCAAATTATCAAGCTTCCTCCTCCCAGCAAGTTCACTCAGTTGACTCATGAGTGAGGTTTTGCCCCAGTTCTGCATATAAAGTTACTAATTTATAGCCCAAAATATACAAAGTATTGAACCTCTTGAACGTCAGGTCTAAGAATCTTCCAGTCGAATCCTGCATCTTCCAATTTAATCTGACCGTTTAGGTCATAAGCCACTTTACCTGATATTCTTGAGCTACCCGTAAAGAGGGTCATTTGAGGATTTGCCTAACCATGGAATGAAACATGTAAATGAATAGAAACAGAATAATAGTAAACGAAATAAAGATAAATATACCTTCGCTTCGTAGTCATCACTCAGAAGGATGTTTGTTGATTTGAAGTCTCTATGTACAAAAGGAATTCCAACAACAGAACTTGAATCCAATTAAGCAAGTCCTATTGCTGCACCAATTGCCACTTTAAGCCTCACAGGCCAATTCATTTTCTTTTCCCCGATTCCTGTAATAAATTTTATCAGATATTTGAAGTCTCTATGTACAAAAGGAATTCCAACAGCAGAACTTGAATCCAATTAAGCAAGTCCTCTTGCTGCACCAATTGCCACTTTAAGCCTCACAGGCCAATCCATTTTCTTTTCCCCGATTCCTGTAATAAATTTTATCAGATGACTATGATCCAAATATTTAAGTGGATACAAATAATAAATACTAACATAAACAAATAACCCTTTTAAGAGACAGTTAAAAAGACAAACCGTTTAAGTGATCTTGTAGATTTCCTTTTTCTTTTCCCTGATTCCTGTCAGATGACTATGATCCAAATATTTAAGTGGATACAAATAAATCCACAATATACAGAATTACTATAATGTATCTTAAAAGGGTTATTTGTTTAAGCATTTGATGTATCAGTGGAACCATTAATTTGATGTATATTATTTGATTCATATATATCACAGTGGGACAATTTATTTCAACATGGTATTATTGGTATCCTTTGATATTCTATGTGCCATACTGCCATGCGCTCTGCAATGTAAGAAAAAAGTCTTGTTGAGCACATAACAATAGCCGAATATGCATAATGAAGTAAAAATATCCGTTGGCGCAAAGCTTAGATATTTGGACGTATAAGCACCTAAAAATGTAGACACTGATGTTACAGAGAAGTAATGTGTATGTTTTATCTCAAAAAAGGTTAAAAACCAATATTGAAAAGGAAATTAGATGAACGTCCGCCAAAGTGTGTTTCTGATAAAGGAAATCTCTTATAGCAATTTATTCAAAGACTGGATAATTACTGAATTGATAAACAACTTCATAACTGTAAAATGTAAATAAGTAAACTATTGGAGAGAAGTGTTTACACAACATGATGATGGTTCCTTAGGATGGAGTACGTGTGGAAATCAGCAGCAAGGTCGAACAACATGTCAACTATTTGATCAGTATCCGAATTCATCTTCATATAAAACCATAGAAAAGTAACGAACATTAATAATATAAACATGTATAAAATAGAACCGATTATTTAAAAGGCACGATATGCGTTTCTTAATATTAGTATCAAATGGTCGTTTCTTAATATTAGTATAATCTTATAATTGGAAATCAACTATCTATAAAAAATAAAGATATCAGTAAAGTTATTGATTAAGAAAGCATAGAGAAGATAACTGAATGACAAAGTAGAAACAAAAAAAGCAAGCACAGATAGCACAAATGCATGTCTACGAAAATACAGCTAGAATGTAATCAAGGGGAAAAAGAAACAATCTAAAACTCACCATCAAATCCCCTCGGACTCCGGCTTGTTCCATGTTTCACGTACAGCTGTCTCCTCAACTGTTTGATCATTTATCAGATAAGATTAAGGACTACTAAAGGTAACTAAATCATTCGTTAGTCATGCATGTAAAAAGAAAATACAAATTGAGCTGAAACATATATAGGCATATGTGGTAAAAGGAAAAGCGACCAGGAGGAATAAGATAAAATATACTCAAAGCAAAAAAAGGTATCCTCGATTATTAAGCTTTGATTAATCATAAGCATCCTTTAATTATTAATATATATAATTACCCAACACATATATAACAACATACAATATCAAGAAGTTGTACCTTTGGTAACAAAAGACCAGGTCCACTTGTAGAGTTGATCATTAGTACCTCCAAAATCTTGTCATATTTGTTACCATTGCTGCCCTCAGAATACCGAAACTTGAAGGGAATACACCTGGCAATGAGACCAGTCAAACATGACCATGCAGAAATCACAAGTAACCTGCACAAAGGTAAATACAATATTAAAGAATGAATTTAGTTAAGATTCATCATTAAGGTTTCTTTTTATTTCATGCTAAATAGATTTCCTCTAACTTTATACCTGTCAATCTATATCAGGAGTATTTGTATGCTTTCAGCAACATATGTACATGATAGAATCTGTTGAATAAATGAGTTATAAACAGACCTACATGTTGTTTTAAGAATCATTAAAGCAACATGCGTTAAAAAGAAGAGAACTAACCTGTAAAGAAGACATCTAACCTGCAAAAAGCTACAAAGAAACCAACATACGCATACACAGTAACAAAGTTTCATCATTAGGGTTTCGAGGGAAAAGAGACGTACCTTTTTTTCCTGTATGTGGCCAGTTAAACAAAAACCATAAAACGTGATACAAAGATTCATATATATAAACATATATATCAGCAAAAAAAAAAAAAAAAAAAAACTAATATGTAAGTTGCATAATTATATTACATACCAACTAACCTGATGTTTTGTTTTTTTTGGTCGAGCAATGAAGTAGAGAGGGGGCGGCAAAGATGAAAACGTTTATATCATCCACCATAATCATCATCATCGATCTTTGATTGAGGGAAAATTAGGGTTTGGGTGATAAAAGAATAAAAGTTGGATATTAATTATAATAATATGAATGAACCGTGTTTTTTTTACATAGGTTTATATGTTTAATTAGGGTTACTATTTATCTAATAAAAATGGTTTGCATAGGTTTATAAATTTGGGCTTGCAAGATATAATCAAAAAAATGTGTTGGTTTAGTGGTTATCATTCTTGTTAATGTTATCAATACCCTTGGTTCAATCCTTGTAAGTGTCAATATTTTTAAAAAAATTCAGAATTTTAGTCTTTCAAAATTAAATAAATTTCGAAAATAAATGTGATGACATGGCTATCTACGTAGTCTTGCAAAATTAAATAAATTTCGAAAATAAATGTGATGACATGGATACGAAATTAATTAGAAAAATACAAAATTAATTATAAATATTGCTTACATGGACAGAATGTGATGACATGGATGCTATAACAATTACATGGCATTGAGGTGGCATTGAGGTGGCGTTATCTACGTGTAACGCCTCCTGTTATATATAATATAGAGATATATATATATTTCCGTTCATGTGGTGTACAAGTTTAAAATAGATAAAATAGGTACACATGTGGACCATTTGATTAATCTTAATAGATGAGATCAAAATAATTAATACTAATTAATTAGATATTAATGTTAATTAATTAGATATTTAGTTGAAGGGTATTATAGTAATCTTTGTTTTCTCAATTATCTAATTTTTTCCATTGTAATACCATCTTAAATGCCCCAGCTTTTCTTTACTTGTGTCAGCTGCTTATAAAACTCATAATCATCTCAAACACACAAACGCCACCAAACAACTAGATGTGAAACACAAATTTAACACCAAACACACAAGGCCACGACGCCCACTCGCTCTGCGCCTCTGATTCAAAAACATTCGGTTCTGGTCTACCAGTTTATGTTTTTTAAAGTTTAGATAATTTATGTTTATAATGGATTATTTCAAAAAACTTATGCTATCATTGTAATCAGGTAGTTCTTTCAATTACATTTAACACATTAACTTTTTAGGAATTCTGTAGATGATAGACAAAAAAAAAGTATGCATGTCAGCCTGACCTTCAGTACCAACTACTGAATCAGAACTCAGATGTACAAATATCAACATTGAAAAGAATTCTAAGGATTTCTGGGTAGATAAATCAAAGGAGTAACTTAGCTCACCGTAGAGGACAAGGATTCATACATAAACTGATACGCAATTGCTAACGTTCTATGGAGAGAGAGAGAGAGAGAGAGAGAGAGAGAGAGAGGAGAGAGAGAGAGAGAGAGAGAGAGAGAGAGAGAGAGAGAAAACTAACAACAATAACAACAACAACTCTTAACAGCACAAGAAATGGCATTCTATCCATAAGAGCATCTATGCTCATTCTAAACACCTTTTAAGGGATCACATACATCATACCATTATAAGAATGCTTAATCAGATACGCATACAGAGTTGGAGGTAAATAAAACAAAGTTAGAAGATCAGCGTCTATAGCTACATATCCGCATAAAGACTAACCAAGGGGTCAACCAATTTATAGCCTTAATGTTGATCACGATCAGTTCTGTGTTGCATAAAATGTTGTTCAATAAAGAACCTTTGTGTTTTAGCAGCTCCATCTTACTCATCAGCCTAACGTCCCTCAATCTTAATAAGTAATACAAAATCTTAATAAGTAATAAACTATAGGACTACAAAGTAAATCACCACTGACACTCACTTTCAGGTTCAATCTTAATAAGTAATAAACTATAGGACTACAAAGTATAGAGGATATCGTCTTAACTTTAAAAGACAAGCACCATAAAATACAAAATCTCAATAACGCTTAAAAAAAATTAGTAAACATAAAAACAAACATTAAGGATTAATCAAGCATTACTCAGTAGAAAGTGTTTGCAGCTTCCTTAGTCGTTTGATAGTAGGTGAGGTGGTCTTCATCACCTTTCGAACCTTCTTCTTCTTCACTCATTTTCCTGCAGGTGGCATTTCTCTAATCGGACCAGGGGGTACTCCTTTCTTTAATGCACTACCTCGAGGGGTACTAGAAGTGGGATTTGGAGGCTTTGTGGAGGTAATGGACTATGTGGCTTCCATACCAAATTGTTCTTAATTGAGAATCGAACTTTTTTTGCACTCTTTTCGCCACTTTTCATAGCAGTCCCTCCTTGTTCAGTTACATCAGTATTTTGAGAAGCCCATAGGCGGTCTCTTGCCCTACGAGGAATTATATGGATGTGTGTCTATTACAGCACAATAAGAAAACGAATATCAGTTTCTTCTGGAATATGTAATGTGTCACGACAAATTACAATTGTATATTACTGATGTTTGATACTTACATGAACTATAACTTGGCCCGCAGCGACACCGTTGTTGACTAATAGATTGAATGAATCTGCAGATGTCAATGCTTCCGAGGTTAAATTAAAATAAATGCAAGCCAACAGATGAAAATCACAAAATAAAGATCACAAAAGATTACCTGAACAAGTGGCTTTCATGACTGCCTTGCTAATATATGGGACTTTCGAGCACATTGCAGCTACCACCTGCATCATTACCGGTTACACATTTATTTTCTGAAATCAAACAATTTCTTAAGACAGTTTTTATGGTACAAAAAATAGAACTAGAACTTACGGATGGCGGGGTTGCTACCAGAGATGGAAACTGGCCCCGTGGAATAATAAGGCAGTGCCTGCAAACACAGAGACCTAACATGTTCAGCATCCCTAATGGATCTAGTCTTTCAAAAATTCACATAATACACATTAGTTTATTTAAAACTCTTTTATGAGTAGTCCGATATCAACTAATACACAAAAATTCAACTAGCACAACACATATACTCAACTGATGAACATGAATCATTACCAACTAATACACCGGATGTTACCGACTAATACACACGGATGCAACTAATACACACGTATCATTACCGTCTAATACACATACCTTTATTTCATCTAGTACACATAACCAACTAGTACACATTCTCAGATAACATCTTATTCAACAACAGCCATATGAACCTAGCACTCAAAATAACCTAATACCTTATTCGAAAACAACTATAAGTAGCTAATACACATACTCACCTACTAGTTTAATTGAAAACAGCTATAGGTAGCTAATACACAACATTTATGAGTATAATTGAAAACAGCTATAGGAACCCAACACTTCAATAATCATATTTCTTCAAACGAACATATGTGCACACTCATTATTATCAGCATTTTTAGAAGTTGAACATATATGCACGCCTTCAATACTCATATTTCTTCAAACGTCACATTGTATCTATGTGTGCATCCACTTCTAATATCTTCATTGCTATCACCATCTTCGTCAATCTGATACAAACATGCCCAAAAACAATTAAACCATAACCAAATAGTGTAAGTAACTTTCTAATCATAATAACTAGCCTAACATATATGCACAATCTATATTCAATGAAATACAGCCATGTTCAATGTAAAAACAAGTATGTTCAATGAATAACATGTATGTTCTATGAAAACCATGTTCAATGTAAAAACAAGTATGTTCAATAACATGTATGTTAATAACATGAAATACAACCATGTTCAATGTAAAAACAAATATGTTCAATGAATAACATGTATGTTCTATGAAAACCAAAATGTGTACCGAAAAACAAGTATGTCCAACAAGTATGTTCACCGGAAAAACAAGTATGTTAAAAACCTTGCTTGCACAAGTCAGAAAAGTTCCAAATACATTACTACAAGAAATATAAAAAGTTGTTCAAATAATAATGATTATTATTGAAAAGTGTATAAAGAGTATTACATCTTTTTGAAATCCATTTTTAAGCCGACGCTATAGTTATTCAAAAAATGCTACAAGCCTACAATATCTTCTTCTTGCTAATAAATGGGATATGACGTGTGTTAATAAGATGATTTTACCGACAAATTTATAGAACTTGTAGCACACATAGATTATATTAACCTTAAGGTATAAAAATCAAAAAAGAAAAGTACTACGTAACATCATTTGTTACTTTACCAATACCACCAACATTATCACACGTAAGATGAATGTTTTTTTTTATCCCCACATAACACCTTTGAAGATCTTTTTGAAGATTCAAACTCAATGTGATAATCTTTCAATAATAATAATAGACAAACAAATCAAGACCTACCAAACAAATAAAAGATGAGGTCAACCAACACTTCCTTATTCCTCTTCTCACCAAGAAAATTCATTTTCATTAAATCAATTCACATCCAAAAACACAACACCATCATTCATTCATTCAATTCTCCCTAAAACCATCAATCAAAAAAGAAAATGAAAAAACACCATTTTCATAAAATTATCAATATATTCATACTTTTGTTTCTCTACCCTTATCTTTCACTAGCCATAGACACAATTACACCAAAACAACCTTTATCAATCGATCAAACTTTAGTCTCAAGTAACCAAGCATTCGAGCTAGGCTTCTTCAACCCAAGCAACAACAATAATAACAACTCGTAAAAACAAGAGAGAGAAAAAACACTCACATGCTACTATTATTTCAGATCGTGAGAAGAAGAGATGAGTTAGGCCACCACTAAACACATAGATCGGACATCACCGTCAACCACCTTTGACCGTCTCAACTCCGGCCCGAGACGACTAGACTTTAAAACCATAGTTCGATCTATACGAATACCAGAAGCAAAATAGAGAGACAATTTTTTTTTAGCAGACACGAGTGGCGGCAGCGGCGGTCAGATATTGAAAAAGGGAGGTGTGAATGTGGTTTGGATATGTAAGTGATTTTCAGTGTAGATCATCCATCATAATCATCACCAATCTTTAATGATTTTTAGTGTAGATATAGGCGGAGTGGAGAAGAAAACAATGAAGCGGCGGTTTTCTTTTTGTAAAGAGAAAATATGATTAATTAGGTTAAATAAAATGGAGATCAGATCTAGCGGGGTGTGTGCCTATTTAATCGTGGCAGTTTTGAAAAATTATTAACATGAAATTCCTTAATTGCCCTTTTGCTATTTAATAATTAATATTCAGTTTTTATTTTATTACAATAATGCCATAAATCATCATAGCCATTGATCAAGATATCTAACGGTGCACATGAGGTTCTCGCAGTTCCCGCACTTAACAGGGTTCTGAAAATAAAGATACACTATATATATATATATATATATAGGGTCCGGTTCTAGAGAAAAGTATAATTAGTTAGAAAAGTTAGAAAAAAAGTTATAGGGTAGATTATGAAAACAATTGAAAGTTCAGGGCTAAAAAAGAAAAAACACAACAAAAAAAGGAGGAACGGTCATAGATACAAACACACACTCCTTATTCAAACATACACACTCACCATTACCACCACCGGTCCTCCACCGGCGCCACCGTCACCGTCACCATCACCACTGGTCCTCCACCGTCGCCACCGTCACCGTCACCGTCACCACCACCACCGTCGCCACGGTCTTCCATCTTTGTTTTCAATACGAAACTTCTTCAAGTTAGTTAATTAGATATAGCATTTTTAATTATTTAATTTATATAACTTTATTTATTTATTTTAATGTTCAGTTATTTATAACAAATATGACGAAAAAAAATGCATAAAAATTGTGTTTTTTAAATTTGCACACCAGATGTTTGATAAAATGTCTGAGTAAGATTTTATAAATATGATGCACTAATTTACAGCATGTGTGTTTATTATTGAAGGATATGACATCTTTGTGTAAATTTGAAGTATCAAATTGTTTTAATGCATCTGTGTTATTTAATTCATTATATCATTTAATCCGTCACTTTTCATTGTAAAAATTTAACCTAGCGAAGATGTGAATGTTAAATAAATTATGATTAAAATTATTTATATTTTTAATAATTACAGATATAGTTTTAGGTATAGAATTTGTTTAAATTATGCATCACTTACTTGCACTGTGCGGCTAATTAGGTTTTGTTTTCGGGCTTATTAGCTTATCTGTTTCGGCATAAGATCATTTTTTTGGCTTATTTTGGACTTACAAAAGCCCACACGTTTTTAAAATAAGCCGAAAATTTGAGCTTATGAAATATCAGCCGAAAACATATAAGCTTATACGCCCAACATATAAGCTTAAACAAACACCTCCCTTAGATTATGCGTTAGTTACTTGGTACATTATCTGATTTGGTTATGAGAATGTGGCTTTTATATGTATGTGAATTTATTTAAGCTAAAGTAATGGCGATTTTTAGCTAAGGCACAAAAGTGTATGTTTTGTGCATCGTTATAGCATTCGTGTGTATGTTATGTCTAGTGTATCTGTTTGAATGTTTAGTGCATCATTGATAATAGTAGGGCATCCATTTGTATTTTAATGCATCGTTGAACATACCTTGGGCATGTGTTTGTATGTATAGTGCATCGATGATTAAGATTAGTGCATCGGTGAGTAAGAGTGGTGCATCGTACACTACTATGTTGATAGTATTGATATGAAATGCGTTTGGCAGGCTAATAATGGTAATCCGGAAAGCACACCAGAAGAAATTCTCTCAATGGTGAAGTCTTTGGCTAGTCCACGTCATCTCATACTCGTATTCCTTCAACAAAGCAATGTGGAGTGGTGCTCATCTTTTTGGTTAGATGTCATTCGTGATATTGATCCAACCTTTCAAAGAACTTTAAGGTATATTAACTATTCTTTCTGATATGGCTCACTTTTGTTTAGTTATTCCTTGAGTATATTGCAGTATATAATTTCCTATCATAAGTTACATACATGAACCTAAACTGGCTAACTTTGTATTGAATATGAGGCATTAACGTTAAGTACCATGTAATGAAATCAGGAGACACCGGTAAAGTTATGGCAATCCGTAGTGTATGATTATATATTACTGCATCTGTATTATACATTAGTGCATCAACATTATGCATTACCCAATATGTGTATGATTATATAATTGGTGCATCTGTTTAGTTTAATTGGTGCATCTAATTTGTTTAATTGGTGCATCTGTATTATGTGTTTGGTGCATCTATATTATGTGCATCTGTTAGTATAGTTAGGACATATGCAGTAATGTTGCAGCATCTATATGTGTTAGGAATGAGGCGTATGTATTATGTGTTTGGTGCATCTATATGTACATGTATGGTCAGTGCATCACCATTACAGCATCTGTTTAGTTTAATTGGTGCATCTGTTTAGTTCAATTGGTGCATCTGTTTAGTTTAATCGGTGCATCTGTTTAGTTTATATGATCAGTGATTGTGTTGCTGGTGCAACGGTTTATCCTCAAGCAGTACCATACCAACCTTCTGTCTCATATCCTATTTTAGATCAAATATCCCATTGGCGGCCGCACATCTACATGAATATTAACATTTTTTTCACCTGCCACTGGAAAATGGAAATAAGCTATACGTACATGTGACATAATATCTAATTTCAGTTTTAGGCTCTATAATTTTACGTATTCATTTTTCACCTTCTAAATAGAACCTTACCTTTTTCCAGGTGTTAAGACGTTTTGTGGTAGAGCTTGGTGTAAGGACATGGCTTTGTATGTAACAAATAGGTTGGAGAATGCAAGCAACTATAAACATTGAGAGATGCAGCAAAAATGAGAGTTTACATTCACCTGCAGATGAATTGCATAGAAATTCAGGTAATATTTCAGAACTGGATCTAACAAGACTAGTTGCACACAATTACAATTACAATTACAGATGGAAAAATAGGCAGATTTGGTCACGGTAAAAAACGGGGGTACTTTTTAACACTGATCATTAAATGAGCGGGTCAGGTCTGAAACGTTTTCTGTCCAAATTTTTTAGATCTTTATAAACATTTAGTGTACCAAATAGGCGAATATGAATACTAAAGTTGTACTAGATCAATACTAATATATGCCTAAAATATACACTTCAGGAAAATTCCGACCTACCGGTTTCTGATTCATGTAATATTATCTGGTTTTATCCATTTAAGATACATCATAACTCGAAAACAACCCATACTTAACTTAAGTAAATGGGTCAAGATAGCAACATATAGTTAAAACCTATATTGAGTCAATGGTCAATTGCAACAATAAATTTCTTTATTCATTAAACAATTTACGATTAATTATTTTAGGATACCTCCCCCTCGATATACTGGCACAATGTGGTCTGCATGCCATGCATTTCCTTCCATCGGATCACCAATGAGCTTTTCAAGTATACAAAAAATAATAAAAGAGATCAGGGATATGATTGTATCTAATAATATAAGATGTGTAACAGAGCACCACATATTTTAGGATACCTCCCCCTCGATATATTACACATTTGGGTTGGAGACACTACAGTCACCGAACCAGGTAATTCGTATACGTAAAATTATAAAGCGCCTGACACATAACTGCATTATAAGAATTCTGTTTCTGTTACATGGTATGCATTATTAGTGGCAAAAAATGGGTCATGTTTCAAATAGTCCTCCTTTTAACTGATATGTATTATCTTCGTGCATCTGTTAACAGATTGGTGCATCTGTTAACAACAGATTGGTGCATCTGTTCACAAATTGGTGCATGTGTTAACATAGACACTAGGTACAAGAAGGTGTATTTGTTAACAAATTGGTTTCCTTCTCCCACTCTCAGGTGGAGCTGATAGTTCTTCAGTTGTCACTAGTACAAAAATGGGATTTAGTCACACATGCTGTTTTTCGAACAGCCACACAGTCGCCTTTTTATGTGACTAAATGTACCAGAATAAAATAAACAGCCACACTTGATCCGACTTGTGTGACCATTTCGGAATTACATCCGAGGCTATAGCCACACATTTGAATATTTTCGTGACTATACGTATCTGGTAAATTTTTTTTTGATTTTTTAGTCACTTATAATTTGGGACGTGTGACGGATACAAATAAGGTTGAAACATTAGTCACACTATATATATACATATGTGACAAATATATGTCACGCAATTGAAAAGTGTGACCAAAATCCATATATGGTCACACGAAGTAATTGTGTATGTGGCTAAATCATATGCTCAAGTTTGTCACACATTATTTAAGCGTGACTGCTAGTTTTTGTTGAAAATTTAGCCACATATGAATTTGAAATGTGTGACAACTGAAAAGTAAGTTTGAAGCATAGTCACGATATGCATTTAAAAGTGACAAATATATGTCACACACTTGAGATGTGTGACCAAATGTCATATATGGTCACACTAAACCATAGGCATACATGATTAAGTGTGACCAAAATTCGATACAAATAGTCACGTAAGTTAATATGTGTGTCTAAAGTTAAGTGTGTGTTTGCCTGCCAATTCCTAATGTGTATGGTCACATTTAATTGTAGCACAATCATGTGACTATAGGCTATACAATAGTAACACCATACCACAAATGTGCATCTAAATTATGTTTATGGCCACATTATAAGGGTATTATATGTGACCAATACATTGAAAATAGTCACACTGTGAAATATTCATGTGACTAATATGTATAGCAAAATGTGAACTCAGTTATCATTAACCTTGATATTAGTCACATTGAGTGTTTGTGTGACTAAATTCAAGATGTTACATATGGTCACATGAAGTATTTATTTAGGTGTCTAAATCATAGAGTCATATTTTGAGTTCAGACTGTTAGTCATGACTCTTCATTTAATTTGCCCCATTACAATGCTGGGATTTTATAGTCTATCTAGTTTAATTTAATGCAGTAGTATGTAAGTATGTTACTTGCCCCTAGCTGGAACCAGATTACTTGACTTTCTAAAGTCAATTTTCAACTTTATAATGAAGTAACATGTTACTAAAGTGCCTGCAAGTGCATATACATGATAAATGGAAACTGCAAATACAATAAAGCTTGACTGCAAGTGGACATATACATGATAAATGTCAGACTATACATTCTAGCAGTAATAACTATACATTCTAGCAGTAATAACTATACATACTAGCAGTAATAACTATACATGTTTAAGTCAAACTATACATTGTGGCAGTAATAACTATACATTCTATTTCTTGTCCTTGGGTGCTAGATACTCTTCCATCTTCCTGAGCAGTTCATATGCCATGTCATCATAATTAAGCTGAAGCTTGAGTGTTTTCTTCACACGCAACATCTGATGTAGAATGTCTTTGTGAAACTTTAAAGGGTAATCCTTTTCTACAAGCATGTAGATCACCAACTCATTCACAGTTAAAGCATGTACTCCACATCGTTGAAAAATTTTCCATTCTTTAACAGTATTGTGCGTTAGTCTTCTCCAACATTCATCTTCATGATTTGGTTCAAACATTACCTTTAAATAATTCCAGACTTCTCTATCATAATTAGCTTGTTCTGGTGTCTTATTACCAAATCTTTGTTTGAGTAATTTCCATAGAGCTATCATATCTTGTCTATCAAAATCATGAACCATGTGAAGAAAGCTTACATACCTTCTAGAAGAACCATCATGCCTCTTAATATCGTAATAAACTGTTTCCCCAAAAGATCCAGACTTATAATCAACAATGGGATGTTTGACAGTTAAAGGTTGTGCATCCATGGCTTCTCCTACAGAGGCAACTGCAAGTTCAGTGTGAGCTTGCATTTGTTCTTCAGCAACAGCTTGCTCAGTTTGTTCTTGTTTTCTCTTTTTACTGCTTTCTATTTCCAACTGTTCACCTGCTCTCTTTGAACTGTCATTCAAGAAGAGATCATTGTTTCTCTTGGCAATTGCATATAATTCTTCAATTCTTTTATCATCCAAGAATTTCAAATCCTTTAGTTTCCATTTGTCCACATTCTTCAAATACCTGCACATGAGTAGATGTTTATGATATGATGTACATATTGGGTATTGTTGATATTAATATAAATACCTTTGCAAAAAAAAAAAAAAAAAAAAAAAAAAAAAAACTACCTGCACATGAGATCTCTTCTTTGTTTTTGAGTGGGTGGCTTGTTCTTCTTAGCTGCATATCTTTGTTCTGCATACAACTTCTTTTTTTCATCAAAAAATTCTTTCAGCATCCTGGCTTTTTCATCTACTGAGTACTTATCTTGCTCTTGTTTATGTAGTTTCTTAGCAAGCTCAGAATCAGCTGCAACCTGAGCCCTTTGCTCATCCCATGAAGCTATTAACTCTGCATCTTTTTCTTCTTGTATTCTCCTTTGTTCCAAAATTGTCTGATGTTCTGCATCATACTTTTCTGAGAATTTCATAGCAAGTTCAGCATCAACTTTTAATTGCTCTTCTTTTGATAATGGTTTCTCCACAGGCTCTTCAGTAAGAATCCCTTTACCTTTGCCTTGTACCTGTGGAGTTGATTGTTTAGCTTTTGGAGAGGATGATGGCTCTTGTATCACAACACCTTTGGTTACTGGTTTTGCTGTCTTCAGCTCAGCAAGTACACTAACAGCATTTGCAAAAACCTCTGGTGTAGCAGTACTAGCTTTTGTAGTACCAACTGTAATTGGCTCAGTAGCACTATCAGCATTTGTAACCTTGCCCAGACGATGATCAATCACCACTTGATTCCCTTGGTTATCCTCCCCTGAAACTTTGCCTTCATTCCCTCCCTGTTTGGGAGCATCCTTAGAAGCTTCAGAAGATTTAACCTTTTGTTTGGGAATTCTTGATCCTTTGACTCCTTCTAAATACCTAACCCTTCTCTTCAAAGCCTTTATCTCCCCACCTTGAGCTTTGATGACTCCATCTTGGGAAGAAGCTATTGCTCGCAGATCACCAATTTGTGCAGACAGCTTGGCACAGGTATCCTTCAATTCATTCAAAAGTTGCATACTATCCTCACCACTTCGGCTTGTGTTACCTAGCCCGAGAGGTGGATCACTGGAAAAGTTAAGTTCAGTCTCACCCCTAGGATGAACATCCGAACCCCCCATTGTTTCCATGTGACTGGGACCTTCACCTGAATCAGTTCCAGAGGAACTTTCTTCATTAGAAGTTGTCTTGGTTCGGGTCTTAATGATGTTACCACTGTCCTGTGCTGCTGCTAAGCTAGACACAGTAGTGGCAGCCCTTGCCAACATGTCACTCTCCCCCCCAGTGACATCCTCATCTGCAACATGTTGGTATAGAACCACTAGTCTTGGATTTAGTTCTTCAGTTGCTGGTATTCTTGGATGCATGTGCCAGCTTGTAGTAAAAGGTCAGTTTACTCTTCTTTTAGAGATAGAAAATTAATATTGGTGCATCTCCTTTTCTGGTACCTTCAACGTGTAAACTTGGTATTCTGATGCATTCTTTAGTGCATCAACATGAATTTTTTCTGGTTCATCAACATGAATTCTTTGGTGCATAAACCTGGCAGCACATCAGGTTCCTCCTCTACACCAAATGAATATGGCATCTCTATATACCTGAGTACTATAAAGGAATGGGCACATATTAGTGCATCCATTTGCATATTTAGAGAATCTGTTTGGACATATTGGGGCAGCAAGGGGGCTTATTATAGTATCGGGAGTAAGATCTAGTAAAACTATTGAGTAAAATCATCTTTCTTTTCTCTTCAGGTTTCTTTTGGTGATATGATAGCATGTGACAATGAGAATGTAAGTTTCTGTTGCTTCATTTTGCTTTATATACGTTGACCATTGTTTTGCTTGTTGCTTCAGGTTTTGTGTTATTTCTCCTCGCCGCAGCCGTGTTACGTTGACAATGAGCATGTTAAGAATCTGAAGGGGATTGAGGTGACTATGAATGAGGTGAAGACTGTGTGGAATGAGGATGTGAAGAAGCCGACGGATAGGACGATGCAGGAGGTGGTTGATAAGTTTACGTGTAATGATGAGGTTCTTGCGATTGGAAATGTTTTCTTTGCTGATGTGGAGAAATAGTGGGTCATGCAGCTTGGTGCTCCTGTCGTTCTCGCTCATCATACGTGTCAGACGTTGATTGAGCCAAGCCATGTGATCTTGTTAACAGCGCAACATTTCATTCAAACCTTCTAGGAAAAGACTTTGTGGCACTTCATTTCAGGCGCCATGGCTTCTTAAAGTTTTGGTAAGTATGCTCTTTCTTCTGCAAAATATCATATTACTGATATGCTTTTGGACTGCACTGATATGCTGATATACTTTATGTTAACCAAATTCAGGTAGAAGAAAACAGCAACACTCTTAGCTTTTGGAGTGCTTTTGTGATGGGATTGTTGTAATGGGAATTAAGCTTGTAAGAAAAGTGATTAAGAGGCAAGTTCCATCTCAAGAGTTTGCTGAGAAAAAGCATTTGGAGTCCTTTTGGCTGGTGAACTTAAACAATACTCAATATGGGTCAAAAGTGGTTTTGAAAAAAATCTTAGTCTTCCGGA
This sequence comes from Artemisia tridentata subsp. tridentata, assembly GCA_021014915.2. Lineage (NCBI taxonomy): Eukaryota > Viridiplantae > Streptophyta > Magnoliopsida > Asterales > Asteraceae > Artemisia > Artemisia tridentata. The sequence goes on from CP139506.1 coordinate 382,855,236, forward strand.
AGAAATGAAAGCAAAGAAAGCAATGATTGGCAATCCGATTACAAGGCCAGTACTTAGACTTGAAGCTCGAAAGAGGATAGGCGACGTTGGGCTCTTAGATCACCTCCTCAAGCACGTTGCAAATGAGGTGGCTCCTGATGCCACATTACGGTTCCGACGGTCACACAATGCTTCTGGTATGATGGAATACTGGCTCGAGGAAGCTGATCTTCTTAAAATCAGGAAGGACGCTGGAGTTAATGAACCTTTTTCGACTCCACCACCTAATTCTGGTGACTCTCCCATCCAGATACCAATTGACTTGGTACGTCTCGCAACTCCAAGATATGAAGAAAGGAATCAGAAGCCGAAATGATGAAGAAAAACGACTTTCAGTTCTAACATTGGTTTTGTACTGATTGCATATTTTAATGTATTGTTAAGCATATTTTAATTCATTGTTAACCAATATCAATTTTCAATGTACATGTTAAGCATATGTCTAAAAACGAATTTCAATACTTACATTAGTTGTGTACTGATTGCATATGTCAATACATTGTTAAGCATTTCATGTTAAGCGTATTTCAGTACTCATTAAATCTACACGATGTGTAAAATGAAACTCGTAGTCAATAAAAGAAATTCAATTTTCAAAACAGCCCCTGAAAAAGAAAATATATGACAAAGAGACCCCTTGAGTTGGTGAAAAAAAGAAGGGGGAAGGGGAGTGAGTGATTTGTACACTTTTCCCACTTTTCTACCAAAGTGGACTTTTTTCATGAACCAACCTCTATATATATATATATATATATATATATATATATATATATATATATATATATATATATATATATATATATATATATATATATATAGGGAAGGGTTATTTTCAGAACCAGGAAAAGGTCGAGAACTGCGAGAACCAGCATCAACCAATCAGATTTTTTTGAATATTTATTTTTATTATTTAATTCAAAAGGGCATAATAGTAAAATTACATTTTTTAATTTCTTTTTTAATAAAAAAACGTTTTTTAGTTCCTAAATTTTAGGATTTTTTTTTTTTTTTTTTTTTTTTTTTTTTTTTTTTTTTTGAAATAATTTTTATTTTCAGTATGTATGATTTCAAAAGTAAGGTGCATATGTGTTTTTTAATATAATGTATGTTTACGTATATTTGTAGTGTTCAATTTACGTGTATTTGGTAAGGTGCATATGTGTTTTTTTAGATAATGTATATTTATGTGTGTTTGTAGTGCATGGAATGGCAAACAAAAGTATTTTACATGTATTGTTTACAATTTAAAACAAAAACATTATATACAAAATTTAAAATCATGTGATAATACACTTCAAATACAAATTTCTAAAAGCAAAAATGTTGTCATATATGCACATGTATTTTCCCTCGTTGGACACTTTGTATTTCTTTGTATGTATATGTGCACTTGTATCTGCGGCTGCACTTGTGTCTTTAATCTTTAAATCTTTAGCTTAACTATCTTATCGCTAGATAGTATGTACAAAACACATGTGCACTCTTCATATTGCTCATCATACTCGTACCTGTAACCACAAAACACAAGTGCACACTTAAAATAGAACTAAACACAAAAAATCTTTATATCATAACTAAAAACATATATGCACTTTCAATATATTTAACTCCAAAACTATAAAAACACATATGCATTGTAGGCATGCCGAGGCTCTCCCAAGACCACAAGGTCTCGGCTAAGCCTCGTTACGGCCAATCTAACCTAAGGCTCGAGCTCAAAATCACAACCAAAACACGGACAATCTTACCATGCCGAGACTTTAGGATCTCGGCTCAAGTTGTACGCCACGAGTATCACCAAACGGAACCACAAGAAAAATCAACAAAGTCACGCCGAGACGTCTCGGTCTCGGTTCAATTCTCACCGAACCCAAAAAATAACCAAACGGACCTAGTGGATTTCCCAAGCTAACTAAATCAACAGTTAACCTAATGAGCTTATAAATAAGTCATACACCCCAAGATAAGCCATTGGATAAACTCGTATATGAGCTTATCCTCAAGTACGCAACACAAAACACAAATCAAAACAAAAATTCGTGACACAAACGAGATGATACCATGAGTTTTCTTAACCATTTTTATGTTACAAATCGTTATGCAAAAGTTTTGAACAAACCCTAACCCAAAAATCTAGATCTAGCCTCACCGGTTCACGTAGGGTCGTGAACCGGTGGTCTTACCACCAATACTTGACCGGATCTCGTGCTTACCAAGAGAGAAGCAAGAAAGAAATGGCAGAGAGAGGTGGCGGCGCGTGACGAAGGGCTGTGAGGGCGCGTGCACCTCCAAAACGTGTTTACAAGGTCGATATAAGGGTAGGTGTGATGGTGTTTTATTTGTAGGGGTGGCAATGAGCGACGATGGTGGTGGTATTTGTGGTGGTGATGGTAGGCGGCTAGGGTTTTCTTTGTGAGGGAGATGAGAAAAATGTATGTGATAACTGATTCATCATTAAATCAATATATTACGGTTTTCATCTTTTAGATTTAAATTGTCCATAATACCCTTATCTCTTGTACAAAATGTTACCTAATCTTTCATTTTATTACCTTTATGCCACAACTATTTACATCCATTGATCAATAAATTAATTGCTAAGATCGGTTCTCGCAGTTCTAGACCTTTTTTTGGTTCTGAAAATAACCCTACACTATATATATATATGTATATATATATATATATATATATATATATATATATATATATATATATATATATATATATATATATATATATATATATATATAAAAGTTAAGGGAAAGGCTCCGGATTACAAGCCATGATCTAAAAAGTGATTGCCCCCAACCCTTATATATATATATATATATATATATATATATATATATATATATATATATATATATATATACACGCACATCATTTTTCTCATGCACACATTTACACATGTAGTGTATAAACATGCACTTAATATATACTTATTTGTCTATAAACTTTTCCACATATCGTCAACGTCTTATATTTGATATTACTTTTTCCGTACATAGTCTTTCAGTTACCGTCAAACTGGAGACTTATTCGTCTTGATATACACTTAAGCACTTCCAAGAGCCGATACCTTCAAATGATTTAGAAAATTGTTTTAAACTTAAATGCTGCCACACCAGCAACAATAACATAAACTCTTTAAATCTTTCAGATTTAATTAAATTTCATAAATTCTTAAACTCGATCCGTGAACTAAAACAAACCTTACTAATCTAGGTCGCGTGTTGGTGCTGAACACTGTCTGAATTGTTGTGTTATCTGACTGCTACTTGACAAGGTGAGTTTATAGCCCCACTCTATTTAATCTTGTTTTACAATTGGGGTGAGAAACATGCAAAACTATTTTATGGACCAACACTATTGTTTTATCAAACTATTACGTGGATTAGCCTAAGCCCTATTATGTCCCAATTTGCCCAAACTCATGAACCGTCAATTCCTGCTGGGAAGCGCGAATGTTATAAGTAGATCTATTGGGAGTAACGTCCCCGTTCGGATTGACCGGATAGGCAAACGAACGTATACCATGTCGAAACACAAGTGTCTGGGATAAACACTTGCCGGGCCTTTATATTTAACATGCTTCTAGAGCATGCACACTGTTATAGCTTCGGTTGCATGAACTTAGTGCTAACGTAATAGACTATATTTTTATATGACATTGCATGGGTTGTAATGTTCATATACCAAACTCATGGTCCAACTATTGATTTTACTGCTTAGTGATAAACCTATGAACTCACCAGCTTTTTGCTGACTTTTAGCATGTTTTTCTCAGGTGTTTAAGCTGAATGATTATTACAAGGTTGTGGCAGGGCAAGGGTCATAGACTACTGACCGAAGTTTGTGGCATTTTAACTTGACTTGTTTTTGTCTGGGACAACTGAATTATGGGCCTTATTTTCCAAACTCAAACCTTGTTGTAAACTTATTTAACTTGGTTGAATGGATTAAAATGGAGTATGTATTCCGTTCTTTATTTTCCTTGTGTTGTGATATTCAATTTAGTAGCACCCCATGACCCGAATGCTTCCGCACTACCAGATTTTGGGGGTGTTACAGATTGGTATTAGAGACAGGTTTTAGCTCGAGAGGCGTAGGTTATAGAGAATTAGGTACATAAAAACCCTAAACTATAACCGCTTTTTACAAAAAGAAGTCCCTATGACCGCCACTTGCCTGCCTGCCTTGCTTGCTGTTTATTTGCTGGTTACTTGTTTAACTATATGTTTAACTATATGTTATCTTTTTTGGATTTTGCTCAACTACATGTACTATAAGTATTATATATATACTTATACATACTTAACTTACACAATTTACTACGAGTATTTTCGATATACTTACACACATATACCATTTTTGTCACAGACTATGCCTTCCCACAACATTGAGCCTACGCCACCATCTCCACCACATGTTCATACCACACCAGTCACTCAAGTTGCTCCTACTGTTCCTCGTCGTACTACACGCATAATCATACGCCCACCCACTAGACCATCATCCCACACTACGGAGGGTACCCACAGCTCTGCTCACACTCTTCTATTTTCTCCATCCCGTTATAGGTCCCTATACACCTACATGGGCACTCCTACTACCTCAGCATCACCAATACCCACCTCATCACCACGTTCACCTACCCACTCACCTCCACGCTAGAGGCTCAGAAGGGCCAATGACTCTTACTCAACAGAGGTTCCAGAGAGGAGGGATGAGCAGACTGAGCAGGTGATTGCTGGGCAGACATTGGCTGAGAGTACTCCTGCTGAGAGTACAGAGGCTGATGCTATCTCACAGATTCAGACTCAGCTGGATTTACAGACTGACATACTAGATCTCCACTCTGACCAGCTTGACAAGTTACAGCCAGCTCGTTTTGATCAGTATGATGATGACATCAGCAGACTTTATGCTAGGACACACTCCAATAGCCGAGATATCCTTGATTTGGGTGACAGGTCAGGTAGACTTGAGCAGACACAGGTTGTAGCTCGAGAGGCAGCCCAGGTGTTGCATGGGAGGATGCTGATCCTCGAGGCCCAGGTCGCAGCACTATTAAGGGCTGATCAGGCACACCGCAGGGAGAACTTAACATTGAGGACTCGCCTTACTGAGGTCGAGGCACAACTTAGGGAGCATGCTTTTAGGTTCCAACACCTGGACAGGACCAGGGACCAGCCTTAGATATGATTCGTAGTTGTTGTATTTTACTTAACTGATGAGTCCTCAGTAAGTGTAGGATATTATCGTGAAGCTTGTAATTTTCAGACCTTGTAACCGACTTTTTATCTATAACAAGCTCACTTGGTTATCTCTTTCTGTTGCTGATTATTTTGATTGAGTATTTTCCTTCCATACTCTACTGTGATGCTATCCATTCATGTGACGACTATTAATCTATGACAAGCTTGGTTGATTACGCTATTGTGTCATTTTCTCTATGATTGATTCTTGTTCATATACTCTACCTATGGTAATTTTACACTTGGGCGATAACAAACTTTCCGAATCTCAATTGTCTTTATCTTTTGTTGTTATGCAGCAAAATGCCTCCTAAAAGAAAGACAAACAAATCTACTCGTGCGCAACCAACCAACCCAGGCCCAGCTAGGGCTACTGCAGCAGTTCCACCAGTGAACCGAACCATGCTCGATCAGTTAGTTGAAGAACGAGTGGCAAACAACTCAACTACTGATGTTGGGAACTCTAGACCAACAAACAACAACGCTCGCGGTTGCACCTACCAAGAATTCCGGAAGACCATGACCGGGGGTTTTGGAGGAACCGAAGGGGCAGTTGTCTTGGTTCGATGGATTGAAAGGTTGGAGACTGTATTCCGCATATGCAGTTGTGCTGATGAGGACCGAGTTAAGTTCGCATCATTTACCTTCTTGGATGCTGCCTTAACTTGGTGGAACAATTATCTGAAATCGGCTGGCTATGACGCTGCTTACGCAATGTCATGGGAGAACTTCAAAGAAATGGTACTCAAGAAGTATTGCCCTCGCAACGAGGTTAAGAAATTAGAGGTCGAGTTTTGGAACCTCAAGGTGCAGGGTACCAACATTGCTGCATACAACCAACGCTTTCAAGAGTTGGCTTTACTGTGCCCTGAGATGGTCCAAACTGAAGCTCGCTTACTGGAGAGATACATTGGAGGATTACCCCCATCCATCAAGGGTAATGTCACTACCTTCAAGGCTAATGATCTCCATGAAACTATGGAAGTGGCCAACAAGCTAATGGACCAAGTAATTGAGGATACCGCCGAGAAGGTGGTAGATAACAAAAGGAAATGGGATGATCACGTCGGAAACAACAACAACAACTAGAACAAGCGACAAGGGATCGCCAAGGTCTACACTGCTGGGTCGGGAGAGAAGAAGGTTTATGAAGGGAAGTTACCTTTATGTAACCGTTGTAACTACCACCACAACGGGAAGTGTGCTGGAAGGTGCCACAACTGTCAGAAGATTGGACACATGGCCAAAGACTATAGGTCTAAAACCCTTGCAAGAGCACAGACAGTACCAGAGAATAATTGAAAGGCCGAGGTGACCTGTTATGGGTATGGAAAGAAAGGGCAATACAGGAATGAGTACCAGGAAACCTTGAAGCAGGAGGAAAATAGGACTTGAACGTGATGTCAAAAGGTCGACTGCCCTGTATAACGAGACCTAAGTTTAGACCCTCTTAAGATGTATTCCTATAAGGCTTTATTAGCACTTTTCTGTAAACCTCGTCGTATTGTATGGATTGGTGTACGTTTATCTTGAGTTGTAAGCTTATTTGACTCGCAACTACCTACAATCTCATATCGACTAGATGTATCAATCGTCGCCATTGCACTACTTATTTTACTACCATCTAATAAATCACTCTATTATCATTTACGTCTATTTTGTTAACAGATCATAAGCTGTTTGTTACCTTGCTACCCTCTATTAAAATGATAAATTGGGCCATTATTAACATACAAACAAGTTTGCGATTATCTTACAGCCCGTTTTGCTCTCACACTATGAACTATTTTACTTTTATAAACTACAAATTTGCTATACCTTGCAAATAATAAATTATTTTTATTATTACCCTAAAAGACTATTTTACAAAACGCCTTACCAACTGTTCTACTATGACCCTGCGAACTATTTACTCCCTTGGAAAGTATTTTATGCTATCACCTCATAAACAGAATAACCAATAATTTTACCTTTTAAATCAAACCCAGCATTGCATCGTCGGACCTTAATTATACAAAGCCTGATCACCTATTGTTAGTGCAAATATTACGATATTTAAACTAAACGATTTTTAATAATGACAAACATGTAACTTGTAATACATAACGTAAAATGTGCAAGTTACTTGTAAACATAAATCATCAAAGTATACTTACATCAACACCTTCCGACGTCTCAAGTATGCTTCAACGAAGTCGTAGATTTCCATCCCGACATAAATCACTCAAGGTATGGACAAACAAATCTACTACTTGACAAATGATCAAAGGATTATATTTTTCTAACTTCACATGTTTAATGTGACAAAACATTTTTTCAAAAATATATTTTACAAATTATTTTTGAATTAAAAAGAAATGTTTTATTTTGAAAAATAAGTTTAAAAATCCCAACAGCTATTCCCACCCCCCCCAAATCAGCTCCAACCTTCCCCAAATAAGTTTTCACCAGAAAAGACAAAATTTGGAGCGTCCTTGTCTGGGACGGCTCCACGGTTCCACTAAATTTAGTGGAGCCGTGGGACATTTAGTGGAGCCGTCCGTACAAAATTTTCTGTAACGTTCAGATTTTTCTTGCCTATAAATAGTGGACCATTTTACACTTCCAACTTGATTTTTCCAGTCCTTTTTCTCTGGTCTAATCCCTCCTCACTTAGATGACTTTCTTTGATCATTTGGAGAGTCTTAGTTAGTTTAAGAGTGATCCAATCATCCATTCAAGTGATCCTCTTCATTCCTCTTGATTAGCAAGAGAAGTACACAAAGTATCCAAGTAGATACAAAGTGTTGTCATCCCTCTTGATTAGCAAGAGAAGAACACAAAGTATCCAAGTAGATACAAAGTGTTTTCATCCCTCTTGATTAGCAAGAGAAGAACACAAAGTATCCAAGTAGATACAAAGTGTTATCATTCCTCTTCATTTGCAAGAGAAGAACTCAAGGTATCCAAGAAGATACAAGAGTTGGAGTTGTTAGGTCTTGTAACATTGGTTACACTCTTGATTGTATCATAGCATACATCAAGATTATTTTTCTTTTGTGAGAGAGTGAGTCAAGATCATTGTGATCTTAAGAGATAGTGAAGGTCTCTTGAAGCCATTGGGCTTGTGTGATTGATCATGTAGATCAAGGGTAGATCGGGTAGATCGTGGTAGATTGGTGCTAGCTAAGATTAACACTCGACATCTAGCTTAGTGTCGTAAATAGGATAAGCGACGTGTACGGTGTAGATCGGGTAGATCGTGGTAGATTGGTGCTAGCTAAGATTGACACTCGACATCTAGCTTAGTGTCGGAAAACAAGTTAAGCGACGTGTACGGTTTTCTCCGCCTGAAGGGAGTTTATTGATTAGTGAAGTAACTCTCGAGTTGGGTACTCGGGGAGTGGAGTAGGGCGAAGAGGAGCTTCGTGACCGAACCACTATAAATCACCGTGTCCGGTTTGCGCCTTCTTACTTATCTCTTTACTTTCATTTCATTCTTTATCGCTTTATACTTATATTTGCATGAAGTTTATGCTTGTGTGGCTAGTTGCTTATGTTATGTTGATTAAGTATGTGTCATGGTTTGATTGTGCTTGTGTTGTAGTTTACTACATTCATCTCTAGATGTTAAATGACCATAGTTGACTCTTTTCATATTACGTCACACATGATCGGGTGTTTGATACAAAAAAATTTTAAGTTTTAAATGGAAACGTATTCAACCCCCCTCTACGGTTTTCACAATTGGTACCAGAGCCACGTCGCTCAAATTTTTAAAACAAATGGTTTTCAAAATTGAGTACGATCCATGTATCAAATTACCCATGAAGGTGATAAAAATATGAAAATTATTTAGTTGCTTAATACTTACAAGTTTTGTTGTTAAGTATACATTGTCATACTAGCTTGAAGTTTTTTTTAAATTAATAAAAGTTGGTTCCGTTCAAAACTGAAATAACAGGTACGGCACCGTTAAATATAACGTACGGTTCCACTAAATATGGACGGTACCACTAAATTTAACGGTACCGTCGTATGTTTTTCAGAATTCGGTAATTTTCAAAAATTCGTATAAAATCAACCGTAAGTCCGTAGGAGTCGTGCCACCTATCGTTTTAAACGTAATTGAGTCTACTTTCACTTAAAAATAATTTTAGAAAGTGATTGTAAAGTAAAATTTACGAGAGTCTTTAATTCGTAACAGAGAGTCTTTTCCGGTCATGCCGATTGCACACATTTTTTTGTCAAATCACAAAGTGAACATCACACGTTGATGCATTCATGATTTCAAGGTGTTGATCAAATTTTTAAATGGGGTGGAAAATAATTCATTTTCAAATAAAGTCAAGCTAAGTGTACATTGTTATACTTAATACACAAAATGACGATAAGTATCTTTGTGTGTTATGCTAAATGACTATTTCCTTTTCTTTGTGTCTTAGTATTGTTAGTTAATACTTTTGTATGCTTATTGTTATTTTTAGTTGAGCTAATTTTATCTATAAGCATAAGTGTCTTTCATGCCTTGTTGCTATGTGTCGAATATTAGTTTTTCGGCTTATGCGTCAATGGGACTTAGGCTAGACTTCTTGTACTAAGTTGCGTAATTGATTTTGCATTGCATATAGGCATAGACCATTTTTCTTGCATTTGTTGCAAGTTTTTAAAATGGTTTAGTAACCTTCTTAGGAATAGAAACTAAGTTGGTAGATCATGTGCGTCGAAAGATATTGTCTTACACAATTATTTTTCCAAAGGTTTAAGTGTAAAAAGTATATCACCCCAAAATGCTTAACACTTTCATAAAATCCGTAACATGATCTTTAAAACATTACATCATTTTGTCTTGTTTGACCATGGGTTGTCTAAACAAGATAAAGTCATTTTAATACATTAGTATTTAAGTAAAAGAAAATGTATTAAACTTGCATTGATTTAACACACATACAAAATGTTTTAAACATTTAGTATTTTACGTATGTTGTATAAAAATAGTTAAGATAATTATTTTTATACTAATGAGGTGTCGAAAAACTAAGAATATTATACTTAATAATATAAATAGTTTTTCTCAAATAAAAATAAATGACAATATCAAAGTAGTAACTTAATATGTCATTAACCTCACACATACAACTAGTATTAGAATAAATGGAACACACTCCTTAAATTTTTTTTAAAAGGAGTGATTGTGAGGGTCAAGAAAGATTTCGAGTACATATCAATTCATTATTCAAATTATGATTGATATCATTATCGAATCTAATTGACAAGTTTTCGAGTGTGGACATGAAATTGGAATCATTATTTGTCTAGCTTCAAGATAACATCAAAATATGATGAAACATATTATCTTGAATCTACATACTCAATCACACTCGATTGTTATGAAAATAATGACGTCCTCTCAAGACGAAAATAATATGCATCGGATCATAACTCACACTTGTGTTGAAGATGCCATGTTAAGTCTTCTTGTCCAATGGTTGTGTTCCAAACTTTAAACTAACATGTTTAAAAGATGCATAAAATACACAACTAAGTAGGATTGACAACTTGGATGTTTCATCCGAAATATTCAAGTAATTTACTTTGCAATGCAATTAGTAAATGTGTCATTTCCGAAAAAAACCAAACACGAGCAAACAAACAACATATGTAAACTTTGCTCATGAACTCAACACTCAAAATCACATGTCTGGTAAAAGTGTCACACATAATATGTTATTAACTATTATGTAAGTCGTCAATCTTTGAGAATATCTCATGTATTTCTCTTATCTAAAGATTGACAAAGGATAACTTATATCCTATGCATCTTATTTTCTTTGTAACATGAATGGTTATGTTACAAGAGAATACATTGCATCCTGTTAACAAATATAGGATATTAGAGTTGAATAATAACCTAATACAACATGTGTCATTGCATAAACAAGTAAAATTGGTCATACACTAAAATACTTGTTTCACAAAGCATTCGTAAGAGTGATAAGTTTCCTCTTAGAAAAGCATACTTGTTGAAATAAACAGTATGTCTCATTTTAAATAAAATACTCACAAGATCTATTGAGGTAAGTAACCTTTACTAGATTCTCCCTCAAGATATGCAAAGGAGCATTCTTGAAACACACACGATGTAGTAGGTTCTACATTGTATCACCTTAGAATGTCTCTTGGTTCTAGGAAACCAAATCATGTTAAATTAACATGTAACAACTCAACAAACAAAGTTGTTATCCAAGAGATCATAAAATGCACCATCTCCACCAAATAACCTCTAAACCCAAAACACGAAATTAAAACATTTCATTTGCCTTTGTTAGATGTTGTGTAAGACATGTCATCTTCGTAACCGACTTTCAGAATATGATTAGTTGAGTCATATTAGGTCATGTATTAGCGAAACAAGCTAATATCATCTTTGTTATACTTCAATAGGCAAATATAGAAATTTGATTTTTTCTAACATGAGAATGACTACTGGAGAACCTATCGCACTAGAAATTCAATTTGACCTAACGGTTGAATTGCTTCCAGGAGAGAAGTTGGGTTCGTGTATAACCTGTAAAAATGGTCGTGTTTAGCCTTAATTGAGCACCACTAGTGATAGTCTCATACTCATTCTCTAACTTGAAAAATTTTCATTCCTACATTTGACTAGAGATAGTTTACATTGATGAACTTTATCTCCCGTTAGGATCTCATCTTGAACAAGTAGTAATTAGGATCTGCCTTAGCAAACCTAGATTGCTTGCATCCCACATACGTGTTTCAAAATGATAACATGTTCTCGTAAGATATGATTAAATATCTTCATGATCTTGAATGCTAAATGATTATCATGATTTGCATGATATTTGCATTTATCCCTTGTGTGCATTTTACATAATTTGCTTATAAAGTTTGCACCCACACTATGTGCTTTTGACACATTAGGAATTAGGTATGCCCATCACTATGAACCCTTAGAAGTCATAGAGTCATACACTAGTGTCAAAACCCATTAGTTTGAGTAGTCGCGAAGTTGTCCTAATTCCCTAATTATCACTTCGCCTTCTTCCAAGTAATACACCCTTTTGTTATGGGAAGGTTACATACAAACCTAGTAGAACTCGGAGTAGGGTTGACAACTTAAATATTTCATCCGAAATATTCAAGTAAGTTTAACTTGCTATCGCAATTGTTAAATGTCATATCCGAAACATCATATTCATGCCTTTTAACAACATATGTTAAAACGCTCATCCAAAAGCTAAAAGCTAACATCAACCCTCGGGTGACAAAGGACTCACGAATCACTATATAAGTGATTAGTAGTTTCCTTTCATCCTCGTATGATTACACACTTCTTAAGATCCCAAACCCTGCTGCGAATCAGCACCATAGGCCTAGCTTTACGTCTTTCAAAACCCCGTGAAACACTCACGTGCGAAGCACATCAAAATCCGTAAATCAACCGAGAATCCCCTAACCATTTTCTTCTAGGTATAGGAATGATGGAACATATTCCATAAATCTTATGACTATTTAAATATTTCACTGGAAATATTAAAGTCATCCCTCGTATCCCTCTTATGACTACTTGAATATTTCACTGGAAATATTGTAGTCATCTCGTGTGTCTCGTCTCATGACTCTTTAAATATTTCACTGGAAATATTGAGTCATTCTTTAAATCCCTCTCATGACTATCTAAATATTTCACTGGAAATATTAAGTCATCCTTCACATCGCTCTAATGACTACCTATATATTTCCTCGGAAATATAAAAGTCATCTCTTCTCGTCCAGTACCGTTCAAAGAATTTATTAGGTATAAATTCTTTCCTCGTGGCGAAAAGTCTAACTAAATCAGCGAGATTTATTCGTGAAATCCTCTTAAATTCCAATGACAACTTAAATATTTCATCCGAAATATTTAAAGTATATTTAATTTGCGAAATGCTATTAAATGTCATCTCTCATTCTCGATCAACGTTCACCGAATCCCGTTGGATTCATTCATAAAGGAATTTATTTGGTATTAATTCTTTTAATCTAAAGTCCAGAAAAATCACAACATATGTGAAATTTCTTTGTCAAAAATCTTGCTTTCAATTCTCACCAACACTATCAAAACCCACTCGATGTAGTCTTGAACCAAAACCGTCTCCTATCAGAATAGATTTTATCTATCATCTGATTCCTTAGCCTTTTCCCTTTCACTTCCGCATGGTACTAAACACTACCAATGCTTCCACATCCCACTCACCGTCCACACACCTCAAGCGAAGAACCGCTAGGATACGTTGAGATAACCCTTCTTCATCAACATAGATAACCCCACTAGAACCTTATCACTAACCTCACAAACTTGAAGATTTTATCTTCTTAACCCTTAGGATATCTCCACATGATCACATGCCTCATCATATGAATGTTCTATGAATATTCACAATGATTGAGAAAAGCTACATGACTTCAAAGGTGAAGTTTATTGTATGCTATCCACCACTAGTCATGACGTTACTAAGCTCATCGCTTCCGTCAACGTCTGTTCTCCTCTTTAGTTTTTCTTTTCACATCTTGTCCGGATGGTCATAGATTAAGGGGGAGCGAAAACACACTCATATAGTCTTTCACCAAACACTCTCAAGAACACACAAATGTGGTTCTTATTCCCTAGGAAACTTCCCTTTAGCTGCCCAGAACTAGGCTGCACAGGAAAATTCGTGACTTCCGGGTCACGGTACCATTAAATAGGCCACGGTACCGTTAAATTTAACGGTACCGTGTGATATTTAGTGGTACCGTGCCTATGTTTGATGAATTTTCACTGTTCCCTCCAGATCCCTGCATCCCTAACCTCATACCTGCAAAATTTTGCAAACTCACATACACCCTAGGATTCCCTCACTACACCATAGGACTCTACCACCAACCTTTAGTTTGAATCCCACAACCCTTGCCTATTTAAGGCCTCACTACTGCAAGCTTATCTTGCATCTCATCTTCAAACCTCACATTAACATCTTTCATCATCACACTCAAACCTTTTAGCTACACTTCACTCTTGACAGTGATAGTTAGTCTAAGAACCTTCAACCCATAGATCATCACACTCAAACCTTATAACCTTCAACTCATCACACTCAAACCTTACAACTACTCCTCACTTTGGATAAGTGACAGTTAGTTCAACAACCTTCAATCCTCACAAACACACGAAACCCTTCATGCACCAAATTATCTCTAACACACAACTAGGATCATCCAACCTAGAAACCTAGAACTTCGTTATCTTAACCCCGTTAGAGATATCCACCAACAATCCTGTTAGGATCACATGCACCTTTTCTTTTTCCCTTTTGAAATATATCATGCATCTCATTGTCAGTGCAAACGATATATTAACCTAAACCATCCTTTCCCACCTTTCCTCAAAGGGCAAAACCAACATCTCCAGCCACATCATCATCATCCTCCACTTTTAGGATTCCTACACCCTTACCTCCACCAAGTCCACCACAACCATTAGCTATCACACTAACATTATCACCATCAAACCTCTCTGGACTTGGCACCAACACATCATCCTTATCATCCATACCACAACCACTAATGGGTCATCCCATTATTTATCCCCTACAACCACATAACCCAAGTTGTCCTTGTTGTTACCACAACCAACACTCTCCCACCTTATGGAATCATTTAGGTATAACCTCTATCGAGTCTACTTTATGGCACGACTTGTCATAATAGTAATCATTTAGAGTATGTCTTATCAACAAACTATCCTTAACATCAATCATCTTAGGTAGATGATTATGTTGTTCAAAAGGTTTGTTAGAACTTTCCTTCCCAATGACAACTTGGAAGAAGTCATTTAGTGTGTCAGTCAACGAACGAATCTCATTCTTGATTAGTGTGATTGATTGAACAATTACACCTTAGGTTGTCGGTCGGGTTGTGACACTTACGTGTTAACATAGTTTAACCCTTGCATGTCTTGCTATGTGTATTCTATCCCTATAATGTTGCTCCTATACTGTTATATATTTTGCACGAAGCTAACCCTTGATGTAGGAAAAGCCTTTGTAAGAATTTGATCCATGGATCCGCTAGATACTAAGGTGAATAAACAAGGGGATTCAATTACCATAGGGGAGCATTGAGCTAGGGGGAGCTCGGGAGAATTTGAATACATAGCATGGAGTCCTTCTAATGGTGGTGATAGAAGACTTCACTGGGATGATGCAAACTCGCGTATCTGGGGAGAAAGGATAGTAGAGGGGGAGTGGGAAGTAAATCCAAGGAAGCGCTCGAGGCAACTACCTTTTTGATTCGACAAAAGGGGGAGAAGGGAGTGTAAACAGGTAACTTTTACATTTTACTATGTGTTACGGTTTACATATTTGTCATCATCAAAAAGGGGGAGATTGTTAGTGCAAATATTACGATATTTAAACTAAACGATTTCTTCGGTTTTAATAATGACAAACATGTAACTTGTAATACATAACGTAAAATGTGCAAGTTACTTGTAAACACAAATCATCAAAGTATACTTACATCAACACCTCCCGACGTCTCAAGTATGCTTCAACGAAGTCGTAGATTTCCATCCCGACATAAATCACTCAAGGTATGGACAAACAAATCTACTACTTGACAAATGATCAAAGGATTAAATTTTTCTAACTTCACATGTTTAATGTGACAAAACATTTATTCAAAAATATATTTTACAAATTATTTTTGAATTAAAAAGAAATATTTTATTTTGAAAAATAAATTTAAAAATCCCAACAGCTATTTTTCCCCCCAAAATCAGCTCCAACCTTCCCCAAATAAGTTTTCACCAGAAAAGACAAAATTTGGAGCGTCCTTGTCTAGGACGGCTCCACAGTTCCACTAAATTTAGTGGAGCCGTGGGACATTTAGTGGAGCCGTCCATACAAAATTTTCTGTAACGTTCAGATTTTTCTTGCCTATAAATAGTGGACCATTTCACACTTCCAACTTGATTTTTCCAGTCCTTTTTCTCTGGTCTAATCCCTCCTCACTTAAATGACTTTCTTTGATCACTTGGAGAGTCTTAGTTTATTTAAGAGTGATCCAATCATCCATTCAAGTGATCCTCTTCATTCCTCTTGATTAGCAAGAGAAGAACACAAAGTATCCAAGTAGATACAAAGTGTTGTCATCCCTTTTGATTAGCAAGAGAAGAACACAAAGTATCCAAGTAGATACAAAGTGTTGTCATCCCTCTTGATTAGCAAGAGAAGAACACAAAGTATCCAAGTAGATACAAAGTGTTATCATTCCTCTTCATTTGCAAGAGAAGAACTCAAGGTATCCAAGAAGTTATAAGAGTTAGAGTTGTTAGGTCTTGTAACATTGGTTACACTCTTGATTGTATCATAGCATACATCAAGATTATTTTTCTTTTGTGAGAGAGTGAGTCAAGATCATTGTGATCTTAAGAGATAGTGAAGATCTCTTGAAGCCATTGGGCTTGTGTGATTGATCATGTGGATCAAGGGTAGATCGGGTAGATCGTGGTAGATTGGTGCTAGCTAAGATTAGCACTCGACATCTAGCTTAGTGTCATAAATAGGATAAGCGACGTGTACGGTGTAGATCGGGTAGATCGTGGTAGATTGGTGCTAGCTAAGATTAGCACTCGACATCTAGCTTAGTGTCGGAAAACAAGTTAAGCGACGTGTATGGTTTTCTCCACCTGAAGGGAGTTTGTTGATTAGTGAAGTAACTCTCAAGTTGGGTACTCGGGGAGTGGAGTAGGGTGAAGAGGAGCTTCGTGACCGAACCACTATAAATCACCGTGTCCGGTTTGCGCCTTCTTACTTATCTCTTTACTTTCATTTCATTCTTTATCGCTTTATAATTATATTTGCATGAAGTTTATGCTTGTATGGCTAGTTGCTTATGTTAAGTTAATTAAGTATGTGTCATGGTTTGATTGTGCTTGTGTTGTAGTTTACTACATTCATCTCTAGATGTTAAATGACCATAGTTGACACTTTTCATATTACGTCACACTTGATCGGGTGTTTGATACAAAAAGTTTTTAAGTTTTAAATGGAAACGTATTCACCCCCCCCCCCTCTACGGTTTCCACACCTATGTATAATTCAGGTAGGACCATGCTATGCTAGGATTGGTTGCCTTAAATTTTATCAAAGGTTAAAGTCCTTATTTTCAAAAAATCAAAAACTTGCATGCGTGAGTACATAAAAGTAGTGCAAAGTCATGGCATCCGTACTAGCAACCAAATTAACCAACTGGGCACCAATACAATCTTACCACTTAGAATCAGCTTTGTCTCACATCCTATTCTAAACCAAAGGGATAAGTTACACCACTAGCAAATCATGAGGCTATCTACCGGAGAGCACGGCCATGACCAACGAGATTACCAACGATTACAACCCTAGAATTTCATGCGAAACCCAATCTTATAACGCCTCACTTCATTTTGCTACTTCCAATTTCGAAGAATCTTACCGTCAGACAAACAACCTCAAGATACGATAGCTACCTGATAACTCATAACCCCGCGTATGACTGAAACATACTCTCCCTCGAAAGCATCGATGTCAATCATTATGATGACTACAATCATACACTCTGCATTGGATACATCCCGAAATCAACCAACTGATTTCTAGTGGCAACCAACAGCATTCTTCAAAATTGTACTCTAGAACTTTCTAAACTACTCAATCAACATCAACCTCATTCCAGTTTCACCTGGAAGCTCCGATGTCATAAATGGTATGGATGGGCTATCCAAGTACCGTGGCATTATGCGAGGAGAAGATCGTCCGCGCACCTTAACCTATCCAGATAATGGATCGGGAAGTCAAACGGCTTAAGCAAAGCCGCGTTTCTATCATTAAAGTTCGTTGGAACTCCCGAAGAGGTCCCGAATACACGTAGGAGCGTGAGGGCGAGATCAAGCGTAAATACCCACACCTTTTCTAAAATTCATCGGGTAACTCTAAGTGAAAACCGAGGACGGTTTTCCTTCTAAGGCGGGGAGGATGTGACAAACGGTAATTTTCCCACGGATATTTTAATAATAAGTTTCAATCTATTATTACATAACTGTTAAACTGAGCATTTATGTGTTTACATAACGATTACGGGAAACAAACCCGCACGCAGTAGCGTACAACAACTCACCAAAACTATTTGATTTTATTCAGAAAAGGGGATAATTCTAAAAGTAGACCAAACACAAATGGGCGGTTCCCTATCTACCCCGAAATCCGAAAATAATTATGTTGCCCAGGGCAACCGGCAATTTTTTGGGCAACTGAAGGATTTTCAGTGTATTTTTTGGGCAACAATCGCCATTTTTTGGGCAACTGGGGACATTTTTTGGGCAACCGGGGTATGGTATAGACCATTTGGTGTTTGGTCTATTTTGGTAATTATCCCTTGATTTTATTCAGAAAAGGTGAAATTTTTACTTCCTGACAGTTACAGACACCAACGTAACCAAAAATGAGAGGTTATCTCGTTTTTCTTGAAAAACGACACCACACGCGTACCGACACCACATTAGTAAAGGTTTACTTTTATAAATTCATTTCGGAGTCAATAAAAATTTTATTCTATGTCAGTCTGATAAAAACGACTCCTGAACTATATTTTCGTGCTCACGATGACTCGGAAATCTCAAATTACACCAGGGATTCAACGGGACACGGGGTACATTTAATACACACCTAAAAACAAAAATCTTATACTTATCTTTATATATATAGCCTACCCACTCACATTCATTTATATATAAAAACAAAAAAAACCAAAAATAAAAAAAAAAAATAAAAAAAAAAGAAAAAAAAAGAAGAAGATAAAACCTACGCCCTCCCCCTCATTCTCTTTGTTCTTCCCCACCTCACTCCTGAAACCTAACGTCACCCTCTAATCTCTTCCTCAGATCGAAACAAGCCAATGGTGACGCCATAAATAAAACAAAGCCAGATTTTTATCCTCTTCCTTATGTCCAAGGGGAGGACGACTGCCACCCTTTGTCGAATCCGAAGGTCAACAAGCCGAGCCAAGAGATGACGATATGGCTTCCCTTTATGGCCATAGGAGCATCTGAAGATCAATAAAGAACGAGTCAAACCTTCTTTGTTATATGCTATAAACTCAGTCCAATGCACAGGCAACCCACCCACACTCGAATCATCATCAAAAACAATTTCAAGGGCGATATCTCGGTGGAAGAGGAAGTGGGTTTGCTTGGATCGGATTTGATTGCTTTTGATTTCTCCTCATCCTTCTGTAACCGACTCGACAATATTGTAAGGGTTCTAAAAATTTTGGTTCTTTTAATTCGAGTATAAATATTTTCTTGATATGTTGATTTAATTTTCATTCAGTAGAAATTGTTATATACATGATTCGTTATTTTTCTTGTTTCTGTGGTTATGTTCTGTTGAAATTGATGTGGTTGTACCATTTAATCTTTTGTGATGTTTATGTTACGGTGTGGTAATACTAAACCTGAAAACAAATCGTGACTAAATCAGCTCGAATGTGGAAGTGTATTGATTTTTACGTTGTAACACCCCCAAAATCATAATATTGCGGAAGCATAAACTTTGGGTGCTACTAAATCGATAATCACAACACAAGATATAGAGAATGGATTAAAAATCCGTTTTAAAATGCATTACATACTCAAAGACATATTGTCTTACATAAAATTCATTTCAAAGTTAACGAAGCGGTCCCAAATTTCAGAGTTAACGCAATAATAAAAACATTTCCAACAATTATTATGACCATCGCCATGCTCTGTCTTCAGTAAAACACATCTCAGTTTCAAAGCTTTAATGTTTTCGAGTTGAGCATAGCTCAAGAACACACCCAAATTGCACCAATTTTACCCAAAACACGTTCTAATTAACCCGAAACTCTTGAATGTACACCCTGATTGTTTATAACTTGAACAAAAAAATTTGGATCTATGTTTTCTTGTTGTAGCCATGAGTTTTGGTGAGGGAGAATGGAAAATATGATCTAGGTAAGGTTTTGTGTTGTAATGAAGGTGTAAAAATGTTGTTTGCTTAATGTAGTATAAATACAAAATGTATCCTTGGCAAATCCCACTAACTATCTTATCCTATTTTAATTTTTGTCTCCTTGTATGTGTTGTATACGTGAGATAGGAGGGAGTATTTGGTGTATTTTTGAACCCCGTTGGTGTATCGTGTGTCGGTTTAAGCTTAAATAGTTACCGTATAGTCCCGGTTTGACTTTTTGGACACGTATATGTAAAATAAAGTTTTTATCCACGTTTTTGTCAGAAATGAAATAAAATATTATTACTGACTCAAAAATATATTTATTTGACTGTTACCTTATATATTGTGCTGTCGGTACGCGTGTGCGGTTGCTTTTCAGTAAAATGTGAGAAAGCTCTCAGTTAATTACGAAACTTGTCAGTAACTATCAGGAATGGAATAATTTATGTTTACTGACAAAAATAAACTTTTTCTGCAGTGACTGTAAACTACAGTATGCGGGACAGCTCCCAAAAATGCTTAAAAATACTCAGAAATATGCAAACGCGCATAGAAATGCTCAACTTAAAAATAATAAATGACCATTTATTATTAATTAACAACTTGAAAATTACCATTTGTCACAGTCACCCCAGCTAATTGGGAAATCCGTCCCGGATTTCAATTTACGTTACTCGTTGGCTCCTCAATGAAATTCAGTTTCTCGTCAAGCTGAATCTCATCCAACGGAATGACGGCGTTATCATCAGATAAGCACTTTTTCAAGTTGCTGTCATGAAAAACGCCATGCACAGCGCTGAGTTCAGATGGTAGTTCGAGTTGGTATGGCTACCGGCCTGATCCTGGCAAGAATTTCGAAAGGTCCAATATAGCGAGGGTTTAGCTTACCATGCTTGCCAAATCTTATCACGCCTTTCCATGACGAGACCTTTAACATCACTTTGTCACCCACTTGAAACTCAAGGGGTTTTCGCCTCTTGTCGGCATAGCTCTTTTGACGGTCACGAGCCGCTTGCATTCGGCTCTTGATCTGCACGATCTTCTTAGTAGTCTCGTGGACTAGGTCTGGTCCGGTAAGTTGGCTTTCTCCGACCTCAGCCCAACATACTGGCGATCTGCACTTACGACCATAAAGTGCCTCATACGGTGCAGCTTTAATGCTGGTGTGATAGCTGTTGTTGTAGAAAAACTCGGCTAAAGGCAAATGCCTATCCCAGCCGTTCCCGAAGTCAATCACACAGGCTCTCAGCATGTCCTCTAATGTCTGGATGATCCTTTCACTCTGACCATCAGTCTGAGGATGATAAGCGGTACTCATGTCAAGGTCGGTTCCCAATGCGTCCTGAAGCGACCTCCAGAAGTTAGACGTGAAACGGCTGTCTCGATCAGAGATAATAGAGACAGGCACACCATGCCTTGCGACAATTTCCTTCACATACAGTCGCGCGAGTTTGTCCATGCTATCATTTTCCTTTATAGGAAGGAAATGAGCTGATTTAGTGAGACGGTCAACGATCACCCAGATCGTGTCGTAACCGCTCGACGTCTTAGGCAGCTTGGTGATAAAATCCATAGTGATACGCTCCCATTTCCAATCTGGGATTTCAGGTTGAACAAGCAGACCGGATGGTCTCTGGTGTTCAGCCTTGACCTTCGAGCACGTTAAACACTTACTGACGTACTCAGCTATATCGGCCTTCATGTTTGGCCACCAATACAACTTCTTCAGATCTAAATACATCTTGTCGGATCCTGGATGGATGGAGTACTTGGATTTGTGGGATTCGTGCATGATCAAATCACGAATTCCTCCATATAGCGGGATCCAACTCCTGTCCCCATAACACAAAACTCCATCGGATCTTTTTACGAAGCCATTCTCACTCTCTGGCATTCCGTAAAATTTCTCACGCGGTCGGTTTTCATCCTTGAGTGCCCCACTCTGAGCCTCAAGAATTTTCGCTGGAAGCGGCGAACTAATCGTCATCCCTAACGATCTGACTCTGAGGGGTTTGATCAGCTCTTTTCTGCTGACGGCGTTGGCAACTACATTTGCCTTGCCTGGGTGGTAACGGATCTCAAAATCATAGTCGCTAAGCAATTCTAACCATCGGCGCTGTCTCATGTTCAGCTCCTTCTGGTTCAAGATGTGCTATAGACTTTTGTGGTCGGTATATACCACCCACTTAGTACCATAAAGATAGTGCCTCCAAATTCTAAGAGCAAACACGACTGATCCTAACTCTAGGTCATGTGTTGTGTAGTTTTTCTCATGGGTTTTCAGCTGTCGAGAAGCGTATGCTATCACCTTCTCTCTCTGCATCAGCACAGCTCCCAAACCCTTGTGTGATGTGTCACAGTACACAACAAAATCTTCACTACCCTCCGGTAATGCCAAAATAGGTGCACTACACAGTCTTTCCTTAAGGAGTTGAAAAGCTTCTTCCTCCTTATCTCCCCAGTCGTATTTCACATTCTTTTGTGTCAGTTTTGTCAACGGCTTAGCTATCTTAGAAAAACCTTCAATAAACCTTCGGTAATAGCCGGCAAGTCCTAGAAATTTTCGTATTTTAGTAGGCGTTGTGGCGTTGCCCAATCCTTTATTGCCTCAATCTTGGCAGGATCCACGTGAATGCCCTGTCTATCTATCACGTGACCCAGAAACTGCACAGTCGATATCCAGAATTCACACTTAGAAAACTTGGCGTATAACTTCTCCTTTTTCAATAATTCCAGATTTAGCTTGAGATGTTCCTCATGCTCTTTCTCATTCTTGGAATATATTAGGATGTCGTCAATGAATACTATTACGAATTTATCCAAATAAGGCTTACACACCTGATTCATGAGGTCCATGAATACAGCTGGTGCATTAGTCAAGCCGAATGGCATAACTTGGAATTCGTAATGGCCATATCGGGTTCAGAATGCGATCTTCGGGATATCCTCTTCCCGGACTCGAAGTTGGTGATAACCCGATCTCAGGTCTATCTTGGAATAAACCGATGAACCTTGCAACTGATCAAATAAATCGTCTATCCTCGGGAGTGGGTACCTATTCTTGATGGTTAGCTTATTCAGCTCCCGATAGTCAATACACATCCTGAAGGATCCATCCTTCTTCTTAACAAACAAGACAGGAGCTCCCCAAGGCGAAGAACTCGGTTTGATAAAACCTTTTCTGGACAGTTCAGCAAACTGATCAGATAACTCCTGTAAGTTTGTAGGTGCTAGCCGATAGGGTGCTCGTGCTACAGGCACGGCTCCTGGCACCAAATCGATTTGAAATTCGATCTGTCTGGCCGGTGGGAGTCCAGGTAGGTCTTCTGGAAAAACTTCCGAGAAATTCTCTCACGATTGGCACATCTTCCAATCGTTTCTCTCCGGACTCCTTTTCCTTCTTCTCAGTAACGTGAGCTAGAAAGAGGTGGCATCCTTTCTCAATGCACTTTTGCACCCTCGTACACGAGATGATGCTTAGTCTTGACAAACGCACACGATCGCTCCGATCTCCTTCAATTATCAGAAATTTGTTTCAATAGGGTAATCTGATGATCCTTTCATCACAGATAATGATGGCATGATATTTCGATAGCCAATCCATCCCTATGATGACGTCAAAACTACCCAACTCTACTGGCATAAGGTCAATGTTGAATGGGCGGTTTGATAAATTTAAAGTGCAATCCCTTATAATGGTATCTACTCTTTCTAGGTTCCCGTTAGCTAATTCTATGTCGAAGACATTATCTAAGGTGGTCGGAGCTATATCAATTAAAGGACTAAAAGCAGTCGACACAAAACCTCTATCTGCTCCCGTATCGAATAGTACTGAAGCATAACGATTATTTAAAAGAAACGTACCCGTCACCACATTCGGGTCGTCCTGGGCTTCCCTTCTGCCCATAGTATAAACTCTTCCACGGGCTCCTCCTCCATTGCCCTGGTTTCCATTGTTGACTACTGCTAGCTGGTTACCTTGACCACCACCATTTCCCTGATTTCTGGGTTTGTTGCACTCATTGCTTAATTCCGTCTAGGGGTCATTCTTGTATTTCTAGGATCTTATTACCATAAGGTATGCGGACGAGTTTCCTATTGTGCGTGATTACAGCCTGGTATTTCGACATCCAGTCTATACTGGGGACGACGTTGGAGTCTCCAAGTTTTGTGGACCTAGGGTCGCTGTTGGTTGGGGATTTTTGCAGGTCTAGAATACGACCTTGAAAGATGTTGTCGATTGCTACTAGCAGTCATGATGAAGCGAAAAGTGTACCGCTTTTAAGGGGTCATTTAAGCCTTAAATCGTATTTATTTGATCAAATATTGCCCTAAATCGTTCCTTTTGTCATTTTAGGTACTTTTGAGGAGAAATCTGGAAAAGGAGGCATTTTGGACGTTTTTGGAGCATAAAAGTGAAGAAAACGACAAAGTCTCAAGAATCGGCTAAAAGTTACTCTTGACGGCGTCAAACTTTACTCTAGACGGCGTCATGCTTTGGCAAGAAAAAGTGGACGTGAAATTTACTCATGATAGGCCAGTGAAAATAGCATGTGAATTCTGACGGCGTCACGCTTTAACTTGATCAAGGGCGTCACGGCTTAAATCAAAAGGGGACGGCGTCACGTTCAAGGTTCGACGGCGTCAAGCCTTGATAAGCCAGAATGGATTTTTGAAGAGCTAAAGAGGGACGGCGTCAAGAAGGTCATCCGGGAACCCTAAAAGCGGCGAGGTGACGGCGTCACACTCCATAAGGTGACGCCGTCAGATCCAAAAGTCTATATATAGTTTTCTAAATTATTGTCATAGAGAGAGCTTAGTGTGTGGAATTTTGGGAGAAAACCCTAAGACGATTTTAGCTACTTTTTCAAGGCTTTTTGCCTTGAGATCTTCCATGTTACATTGAAGATAAGTTATCAATTAATCATTCAATATGTCTATGTGTTGTTTGATTTTATCTTATTCTTGTCTTTTGATTAACATGTTAGGCTAAATTTATCTTGTGTTTGCTTAGATCTAATGAAACCTAGCTATTGATTATTGGTTGTTAGTGTGTTATTAGTTGTATTGGATGATTGTTTATCTATGTTAGGCTTAAGAAAACTGGCTAACTTCCTATTCGGTAACTTGCTTGAACGTCTTAAGAAACATGAACCAAATGCGTACTAAAGGTTTTTATGGTTGTATTTAATGCACAAGCGAATTCTAGTGATCCCATGTTAGGAGCTTCCTAGCCGGCTCGACATAGGAGTGAAGTAGGAGCTTGTAGAGTTGGGGAAGTAAGTACGCCACCCCACGATTGGTATTAAGGAATACACCCGTCATCCACGCGACTAATACACACTAATTAACCGGTGAAAGATAGTTAGGGAGTAAGGAAATCTAAGTAAACACATTTCTCTACACATAAGTTTCTCACCACATTTTCATTTTTGTTATTTTACTTTATTTGCATTTGTAGTTATTTGGGTTAGTTGACTAGCAACTAATTCCGCCCACTCCTTCAAAACCGAGATTTTACTTGCTTTCATAAAAATATAAAAACATAAAAAAGAATCTTCCTCAACCCTTAGACCTATTAGAGTAGTCTTTCATACCTAACGAACACTATTCCCTGTGGAGAACGATCAATCCCCCGTACTTACCACTACACTATACTACATCGGTCAGGTACACTGCCTGGTGGGGTTGTAAGCCTCTTGAGATCCCTCGAGAGGTAAAACCTGTTGTAAGGTTGCAAAACCCACGCATCAAGTTTTTGGCGCCGCTGCCGGGGAATAGTTATTGTTTAGGTTGAATTTTTATTTTATAGGTCTACTCACTAGATTCCTTTCTAGTGAGATTTTTATTTTATTTTTCTAGGTTTTCTTTAGTCTATCTATTTTCTTCGTTTCTTTGTTCGTAACCATTACCATTCGACATCATGGAAGATGGTAATATCCTTAACCCCCACAACCCACCACCACAACAACCACCACCACCTCCTAGAGCCCGTACTTTAGGAGAGTATTCCCGTCCTAGCCACCATGGCTATCGAAACACCATTGAGCTCACTCAAGGGGCCAATATCACACCCTTGCGATCCGACACCATCCGGTTGGTGCAAAGCGGATGCGCATTCCATGGAATTCGTTCTGAAGATCCTAATCAACATCTCAAGGACTTTCTTAAAATCGTTGATTCTATAGACCTTGATGTTGCCACTCGAGAGACGACCCGATTGCGTCTCTTCCAATTCTCTTTGCGGGACCAAGCTAGTCAGTGGCTGGAACGTCAACCCGCAGGATCCATTACCTCTTGGGATGATCTCACCACTCGTTTCCTTGCTCAGTTTTTCCCACCGGGAAGAACTACCAAGCTAAGGAATGATATCTTGATGTTCCAACAACGTCAAGGCGAAACTCTCTACGAGGCATGGACTCGATTCAAGGACTTACTCCAAAAAGTCCCTCACCATGGCATAGAACTTTGGCTCCAAGTCCAAATCTTCTATGACCATATCAATCTCTCCACGAGGCAAACCATTGACCAATCGACCGGTGGCAAGCTACGTGATCTAAGTGCGGAACAATCATGGGCTCTCCTAGAGGATCTTGCTCTTTATGACAACGAAAGTTGGAGTGATCCCCGTGATTTGAATAAAACGGTCAAGGCAATATCTTTGCCTTCTAACAATTCAAGCACTTCCGACCGTAGGATCATAGAACTTGAAGACCAAGTCAAGTTTCTCATGAAATCCTACGAGGCTCCTAAACCTCCAAGCCAAGTGAACAAAATCACTTCTTCATGTGAATTATGTAGTGGTCCCCACGACACTCGTGATTGCATGGAACTCCCCGAACAAGCTTTTGTGGACTACGCATCCTCGCGTACCGACGGAGCGGGAGACAAGTGGTACACTTTCAAACCCGAGCCAAACCATTACGGTGATACATACAACCCCTCATGGAAAAATCACCCGAACCTTAGGTGGAAACAAAACCAAAACACGCAACAACCCAATTCTTCCAACTCACCTAATCGTTTCCAATCAAGCGGTTCCAACTCGAACCGTACTTTCAACAACAATCCTTCCGGCAATGGTAGTACCAATAACTTTGAAGGATTGATGTCTCAATTTATGGCATCTCAAGAAGCTCGTTTAGCCAAGTTTGAAGCCGATTTCAAACAAAAACAAAGCGAGATGACCGATAAGATTGACACCTTGTTGAAAGCCCTCAATGACCGAGAAATGGGAGCACTCCCTAGCAACACGGTCAAGAACCCGAAACTAAACGTCAACGCTATTTCATCGGTTTCGTCCCCTAGTTCTTGTCCACAATATTATTCGGTCAATTCCATGAGCACGTGTTTCAAACAAACCCAAGTCGTTCCAAATGACCAAGAAGTTATGACATCCAAATTGGTCAACAACATAGTTGAAACACCTCCCACTCAAAACCTTGACGAAGAATTCAAGGAGCTCCACCTTGAAAGTCCGGTTGTTGATGAGTTGGATGAGAAGAAGCTCAAGTTAGGCGAAAAAGGGACCGCCTTTGTTCAAAACAAGCTACCTAAGAAGTTAGATGATCCGGGCTTATTTGTTCTACCTTGCAAGATCGGTAATTCGGAGGCTTATGACACATTAGCCGATCTTGGATCAAGCCTTAACCTACTTCCGTTACCTCTCTACACCTCTCTAAAACTTGGAAAACTTGAAGAAACCGAGGTAATAATAGGCCTAGCGGATGGAAGTGTTGCTTACCCGGTTGGAGTAGTTAAGGACGTGTTAGTGCACATTGGAAAACTAACCATTTTAGCCGATTTCCACGTCCTTGATATGGTTAGCGACCCTACATGCCCCTTGTTGATAGGTAGAGGATTTTTGGCGACCGCTAGTGCTATGATTGATTGTAAGGAATCCAAGATAGCGGTAGGAGAAGGAGATACTTGGTCAGTCTATGATGTAAAGAAACATGCATATGATACTAGTGATGAACCGACACCCCATTGGTTAGAGTTGAATAGGAGACCATCTAGATATGGACCTTGGATAGATAGAGGCTTCATAGGACCCCAACGCCCATTTTACCTAGAAGAGGACTTTGTGAACCGAACACATACGGTAGAACAACTCTTGGCTAGGGACACCGAATTGGATCCATTTGAAGACTCTCTAGTTTTTAGGAAGATGATTGATTTCCTAGGAGTTTTGCCAATTAACCTAGGAATGAATAAGTGGAGTTGTGAGGAAGATGATCATAAGTGGAATTGGGATAAACCACCCAAAGATGGAGATGGGTCATGGCATATCAAGATGACATTGTATGACCCGGATGGAGAGAAGTTTGAAAAGACATATCGTACTAAGCGGACCAATAGGAAACTTCAATCCAAGCTTAACCCTAAAGACGTCCTCGATGACGAGCTTACTTACATAGGGTAGCGTGACTTTGAGTCTAGCTACAAGACTCGTTAATAAAGAAAAGCGCTTCTTGGGAGGCAACCCAAGCTTTATTTGTTTTATTTGCTTTGTGTGTTTATTTATTTGTTTGTTTGATTTTATTTTCCGTATGTGTGTTTAATTTTTATTAGTATTGATTCATGTTCAAAAGTAATTTGTGAAAATGCTTTATGTTGTTTTTAACTTCGTCTTAACTACATATAAAGGTATTTTGCAAAAGATAAGTGTAAGGGAAATCTAAATCGGTTTATTAGAACACAAATGAACATGAATCGTAATAATATTAAATTAGCATACATATTCGTATTTGTTTGAGTCAAATGCTTGTATCGAGTCATAATGATGTTTTGCAGGAATTCCAGGAAGTAAGGTAAAGGTTTTTCCAGAAATTTTCCGGAAACTTAAAATGAAAATTTTTGTCAGGTCATTTCTGACGGCGTCAGGGTTCATAACCTGACGGCGTCAGATTTAATTTTCAGAAATTTTGAAAGTTTTGTTTTTAAAAAAGTCTTTATTAAAATCTCTAACTTATAATCTCCAGGAATCTGCAAAGTTATCATTCCACAAGCATTATATCCTTATATATAGATTTTTTCCCGCCGATGTTATGCAGGTTTTCGTGTTTGTTTTCTCAGGTTTAACAGGTTATTTTGGACAAGGAAATGTTTTGGATCAAGCTTGTGGCGATGCATTAGTCATGGAGCTTCTACATCTCTTTGGAGGAAGATTTAACCGTGTAATTTCATTATCCACCGAGCGAATCAGGGGAGTATTTGATTTCATTCTTTTACCTTATTTACTTTTACATCTTGTTATTTGAACATTGGGGACAATGTTCATCTTAAGTGTAAGGGGGGGGGGGTAAAAGTACGATTTTAGAGAATGCCATTGCGCTTGATTTTTGTTTGTTTAATAGTAGATGTGTAATAAAACTGAGAGAAATACTTGTTAGGGTAATTTTAGTGCCAAATTTAAAATTTTTTACAACATATAGGAGTGAAACTTTGATCTTAATGAGCGTCTCATGGATAGGAGTTATATGTCTAGCACAAAAACCGTACCACTAAAAAAATTTTCCACCCCAAATATGTGAGGTTCGCCCCTAGAATTGGTAGGAAAAGCATTTATGCTATGATGTGTGTACCGGTAGCACTTAGATTCTAGAACTTGCGTTAGGACCATTCCAAGGCCACAAGTGAGACTACATTCGTGTAGTTAGATTTACTACATGATAAGAGGCATTAGGATTAACCCATTGTTTTACACCTGTGTTTTTGTTATAATTACATTGGCTACATTGGTCAAGTAACTCTCCCACACCCCTTTGCGTTGTACTCATTTTTAGTACACGATACCCCTAGTACACCACTCAGAGCCTATCTTTTCGTTTCGACCTTTAAGCATTTTACTTAAAGGAAGAATTTGTTACACCCCACTAAAATGTACACCCAAATCGCCTTAGCCTACCTTGTATGCACTCATTTTTAGTGCATTATTGTTACAACATTTGTTTAAACCCAAGTTAATTATCTAATTGATTACATGGTTGCTAAGTCGAGTCATATCCTTGTACATATTGTTTTGGAACGATTGGGACTCATGGGTAAAGTACTAGTGTAATGGAGTAATGGGGAAGAACATCATTTATTACCCCCATATGTGCTAATAATTTTAAAAGTACTCCAAGTTTTTCAATTATCTTAATTCGAGTCATTAGATTAGTATTTGTAAAGTTATGTAAAAGTTCAAGTGTAAGGGGGATGCAATGCCCCTATGATGTAATATTTTGGATGGTAGGGCAAGAGTGTATGCAAAAAAAAAAAAAAAAAAAAAAAAAAAAAAAAAAAAAAAAAAAAAAAATCATCAAGAAAAACACAAAAAAATGAGAAAATGAAAAATAGAAAAAACATACGGACTACCATCCCGTTTCATTTTATGTTTATTTTATGTTTTTGTTTTTGTTATTTCGTTTCTAGCTTAAGATCGAGTCTAGTCTTGGCTTAGCAACGTTGTATAGTACATGTAATTAATCATGATCTTTAACTCGCCACCAGTAAAATATCCTTTATCCAACCAAACCGTGTTTTCCTTTTCCCTACACCTAACGTTATAACCCATGAAAAAGCCCTCTTTGATAGTTTATCTTAGGTGCTTACGCCTAGTGGAGGAGGTTTTCGATCCTTTCCCAAGCCTATGGTAACCTATTTGCTATGACAGGTAGTGAGAGATATTATCCGTTTTCATTTATGAGATTTATTTTGATGACACTTGAGAGATGTGAGTATCTAAACACTACTTGTGAGGTGCTAGTATGTAATCTCCGTGCTTATTATGATTAGAGTGGAACGATTATTTGTTGTAATTACTTTTATGTTTGCATTAAATGACCCCTAACTTGTATTTTGATTAGAATAAAAGCGCATTTGCTTGAGGACAAGCAAATCTCAAGTGTAAGGGTATTTGATGAAGCGAAAAGTGTACCGCTTTTAAGGGGTCATTTAAGCCTTAAATCGTATTTATTTGATCAAATATTGCCCTAAATCGTTCCTTTTGTCATTTTAGGTACTTTTGAGGAGAAATCTGGAAAAGGAGGCATTTTGGACGTTTTTGGAGCATAAAAGTGAAGAAAACGACAAAGTCTCAAGAATCGGCTAAAAGTTACTCTTGACGGCGTCAGACTTTACTCTAGACGGCGTCATGCTTTGGCAAGAAAAAGTGGACGTGAAATTTACTCATGATAGGCCAGTGAAAATAGCATGTGAATTCTGACGGCGTCACGCTTTAACTTGATCAAGGGCGTCACGGCTTAAATCAAAAGGGGACGGCGTCACGTTCAAGGTTCGACGGCGTCAAGCCTTGATAAGCCAGAATGGATTTTTGAAGAGCTAAAGAGGGACGGCGTCAAGAAGGTCATCCGGGAACCCTAAAAGCGGCGAGGTGACGGCGTCACACTCCATAAGGTGACGCCGTCAGATCCAAAAGTCTATATATAGTTTTCTAAATTTTTGTCATAGAGAGAGTTTAGTGTGTGGAATTTTGGGAGAAAACCCTAAGACGATTTTAGCTACTTTTTCAAGGCTTTTTGCCTTGAGATCTTCCATGTTACATTGAAGATAAGTTATCAATTAATCATTCAATATGTCTATGTGTTGTTTGATTTTATCTTATTCTTGTCTTTTGATTAACATGTTAGGCTAAATTTATCTTGTGTTTGCTTAGATCTAATGAAACCTAGCTATTGATTATTGGTTGTTAGTGTGTTATTAGTTGTATTGGATGATTGTTTATCTATATTAGGCTTAAGAAAACTGGCTAACTTCCTATTCGGTAACTTGCTTGAACGTCTTAAGAAACATGAACCAAATGCGTACTAAAGGTTTTTATGGTTGTATTTAATGCACAAGCGAATTCTAGTGATCCCATGTTAGGAGCTTCCTAGCCGGCTCGACATAGGAGTGAAGTAGGAGCTTGTAGAGTTGGGGAAGTAAGTACGCCACCCCACGATTGGTATTAAGGAATACACCCGTCATCCACGCGACTAATACACACTAATTAACAGGTGAAAGATAGTTAGGGAGTAAGGAAATCTAAGTAAACACATTTCTCTACACATAAGTTTCTCACCACATTTTCATTTTTGTTATTTTACTTTATTTGCATTTGTAGTTATTTGGGTTAGTTGACTAGCAACTAATTCCGCCCACTCCTTCAAAACCGAGATTTTACTTGCTTTCATAAAAATATAAAAACATAAAAAAGAATCTTCCTCAACCCTTAGACCTATTAGAGTAGTCTTTCATACCTAACGAACACTATTCCCTGTGGAGAACGATCAATCCCCCGTACTTACCACTACACTATACTACATCGGTCAGGTACACTGCCTGGTGGGGTTGTAAGCCTCTTGAGATCCCTCGAGAGGTAAAACCTGTTGTAAGGTTGCAAAACCCACGCATCAAGTCAGTTTGTTGGCTCAGTAAGATTCGTCTGATAGACGATGCAGTGTCTCAGAATCGGAAAGGGTAGTGTACCATGAGAGGTTAATCGGTGGGGTCATCTGATGTTGGCTAGTGGTGTAAGTTACCCTTTCAGCTTTGGACGTGGTATGAAGTAAAGCTAGTTCTAGGTGGTATCTTGGCGTCAAAGCCTATTTGGTTACGGTGTTTCCTAGCACGGATGCCCATGACTTGCACTACTTTTATGTGCTCACACACGCGAGTTTCTGATTTCTCGAAAAAGAAAATAAAAGATTCGACTTTCATAAAAATTTAAGGCAACTATTCCTAGCATAGTATGGTCCTACCCGAATTATACAAAGGTGATCAGGCTTTGTATAATTGGGGTCCAACGATGCAATGCTGAGTTTAGTTACAAGAAAACATGTCGGTTTTTCTGCTTGCGAGTTTACAGCATAAACTACCTTTCAAAAAGTAAATAATTCGCCTGGCGGTAACAGAATAGTTTGTAAAATGGTTTGTAAACAATTTATAGAGTAATAGTAAAACAATTCATTATTGGCAAAATAGTATCCAAGTTAGTAAAACAGTTCGTAAGGCAACACGAGGAAAGTTCCTTGTTTCAAAGAAAGTAGGGAGGTCAAAACTTTGATTCTGTAATCCGGTAGTAAAACGATTTGTAGTATGACTGCGAGATAGTCTGTGAAATACTTGCAAAAGTTCGAGTGTTTGTGGCAGCACAATTTATTATTTCATGGAAAGATAATATGGTAGACAACTGGTTTATAATACGAGTTCAAATAGTTGAAAAATGATGACAAAGTAGTTCAACGGGCGATAATTGGTACGTCTAATTGACATAGGACCGTTGATAGTCAGGAGTCAAATAAGCTTACATCTCATAATAAAGGTTCACCAAATCCATACAATATGACGGGGTTCACAAAAGATGCTACTAGAGTCTTACATAAATGCAACTTAAAAGAGTCTAAGCTTAGGTCTCGTTACATAGGGTAGTCATTCTTATGACATCACATTTGAGTCTTGGTTTCCTTCCGCTCCCTGTTTTCCTTGATTGTTCACCTTTCCTTGGTCCTTTGGTTCCTGACACTCGTTCTTGTAGTGCCCCTTCTTTCCACACCCAAAACAGATTACCTCAGCTCTCTGATTTTTCCCTGATGTTGTATGTGCTACTGCAACGGTTTTAGACCTACAATCTCTAGCTATATGTCCAACCTTTTGGCATTTGTGTCACTTCACGGTGCAAGGTCCGTAGTGGTGTAGTTTGCAGCGACTACACATTGGTAACTTTCTATTATAAGCCTTTCTGTTACTAGGTCCAGCAGTGAAAGTTTTGGCCAACTTTGCCTTTTTGAGGGGTTGTGGAACCCCTTTGTTTCCTAGGTTGTTATCCCATTTCCTCTTTTCGTTAATGTTTTCAGCTTCTTGAACTGCCCCTCGGTTCATTAAGTCGCAAGCCGTGCGAATTCCTAACTTGTAGGCAGCAATAGTCTCTGCTACTCGTTGGGCTACAAGTTGTTCCATGGCTGGGGAATTTAGGTCTTGCCTCTCAGGTGACATGGTCCTTCACAATGAGAAAAGAAGCATGAGACATAGCAATGATGTGTCCTAAGTGTAGATGGTTCCAGGAGATACGTTATAAGATGGTAGGTTAGGGTCGTGCTCACATAAGTTGGTGGGTTCCTTTATGATAGTAATATAAGTGTTTCGAAAGAATAAGACGGTAGTCCAAACTTGGAGTCAAATAGGAAATGAATTCGTGTGGTATGTAGCGAGTATTCAACTCGAAGTGAAATGATGATGTTACGTAGGGAGATGGTCTGTGACAATTATGGTGCGACACGTGTAAGTATATAGAAAATACTTATATCATATATGCTTAATAAAATACGCAAATAGCATATCATAACACTTAATCAAATAAAGCAAATGACGCTCAAATCATAGCAAGCTAAGCTGGCAGGCATCTGGCGGTCATAAGGAAAAGTTTTTCATAAATCGGTTATAGTTTAAGGTTTTTATAAACCCAGTTCTCTATAACCTAGGCTCTGAATACCAATCTGTAACACCCCTAAAATCATAATATTGCGGAAGCATACACTTTGGGTGCTACTAAATCGATAATCACAACACAAGATATAGAGAACGGATTAAAAATCCGTTTTAAAATGCATTACATACTCAAAGACATATTGTCTTACATAAAATTCATTTCAAATAAAATGTAGCCCATTTAACAAAGTGGTCCCAAATTTCAGAGTTAACGCAATAATAAAAACATTTACAACAATTATTATGACCATCGCCATGCCCTGCCTTCAGCAAAACATACCTCAGTTTCAAAGCTTTAATGTTGTCGAGTTGAGGATAGCTCAAGAACACACCCAAATTGCACCAATTTTACCCAAAACACGTTCTAATTAACCCGAAACTCTTGAATGTACACCCCGATTGTTTATAACTTGAACAAAAAATTTTGGATCTGTGTTTTCTTGTTGTAGCCATGAGTTTTGGTGAGGGAGAAGGGAAAATATGATCTAGGTAAGGTCTTGTGTTGTAATGAAGGTGTAAAAATGTTGTTTGCTTAATGTAGTATAAATACAAAATTTATCCTTGGCAAATCCCACTAACTATCTTATCCTATTTTAATTTTTGTCTCCTTGTATGTGCTGTATACGTGAGATAGGAGGGAGTATTTGGTGTATTTTTGAACCTCGTTGGTGTATCGTGTG
This sequence comes from Artemisia tridentata subsp. tridentata, assembly GCA_021014915.2. Classification (NCBI taxonomy): domain Eukaryota; kingdom Viridiplantae; phylum Streptophyta; class Magnoliopsida; order Asterales; family Asteraceae; genus Artemisia; species Artemisia tridentata. The sequence continues at coordinate 382,890,720 of CP139506.1, forward strand.
TCGGTTTAAGCTTAAATAGTTACCGTATAGTCCCGGTTTGACCTTTTTGGACACGTATATGTAAAATAAAGTTTTGGACTGTTACCATATATACTGTGATGTCGGTACGCGTGTGCGGTTGCTTTTCAGTAAAATGTGATAAAGCTCTCAGTTAATTACGAAACATGTCAGTAACTATCAAGAATGGAATAATTTATGTTTACTGACAAAAATAAACTCTTTTTGCAATGACTGTAAACTACAGTATGCGGGACAGCTCCAAAAAATGCTTAAAAATACTCAGAAACATGCAAACACGCATAGAAATGCTCAACTTAAAAATAATAAATGGCCATTTATTATTAATTAACAACATGAAAATTACTATTTATCACATACGTGTTCTTGGTCTAGTAGATAAAGTGATTAAAAGGATAGTAATAAAGCACTGTCGTTGCATTTAGACTCAAGTTATTGTCGAATGCGTTTGTATTGGTACTCGAGTTATAGTCATGTATACACTAGCGTCAGTTGTGTTATGCTTGTGTTCATACTCGTGTTGTGTGTTTGAGTTATACTCGAAGTTGTTTAAGTTTTTGTACTCGATTATGTTTGCGTCATACATGTGCTTGCATCCTATCAGTTTGTGTGTACTTGGGTTGCTTTTGACTTATGCTAGAACCTCGTTAGTAATGAGCTCAACTTCTTGTTCGAGGTTATGTTAATGTAGGTTCAGATTAGTTTGGTATATGCTTGATGTGTGTCAGTTTATTTCGGTTCGAATGAAACTTTAAGTGTTGATTTGAGTAGGATTCGGGTTGAGTGCATCTCGGTCTGTATGTGAGCCGATAGGCCACACGAGCTCACCACGAAAAGTGGCTCGTTCCCTTCCTTTTTTTATCGATCACCACCTCCGAAGGGTGCCGTGGTTACCACATAAACAGTCGGGTGTTTGTTGCTGTCTCGGTGTATACCACCCCCAAAAGGGTGTTTGTTTGCTCGGTCAAGAGGGTCTCAAAAACCCTCGTAATGAGGCCACGGTTTGGCCGAAAATGGTTGTCGGGTTACCTGTGTCATTCGAACTGCATTTCTTTTCTTAGTACTGGTTTAAGTGGAATTCTTTTGAGTTGTGTTTCAAGTGTATTACTTGATTTCTTTTGTTTTTAGTTGTTACTGACTTTAGTTCTTTTTACACTTGAGCCGAAGCCACCAATGGCCTACTCAAAATTTCCAAATGCATTATTGGACTTTCTTTGGCTTGTTACTAGTTTAGCTTTTGGTTGGGCCGCAGCCCACCAGTGGCCTACTCCAATTGTATTTCTTTCCCATACCAGGCCAAGCCCAAATTCAGAAAATAATAGGGTCTGTTTAGTGGTGAATTCAGTCCATTTTGAGAATATATACATGTCGGGCCACAGCCCACTCCACAACACAAGAGTGTGTTGTATACTCGGTTATACATACAAGTCGTGTCACGATCGTTCAAGTAATAATTCTCGACTATTTCACGCTTTATGTTCACAACAACACTCGGTTATACATACAAGTCGTGTCACGATCGTTCAAGTAATAATTCTCGACTATTTCACGCTTTATGTTCACAACTTAAAAACAACCCGACATATTACACTTCACTAAAACACCAAAACTTTTGCTATATATTTATATATATAGATATCTAAACTACGCAACATATTTAAGAATACTCGACGCAATATTTTTCATATAAAGGATCGAATTGATTCTCTCTACACAAACGGCTAGAAAATTTCTACGTATTTAGCAACTATGAAAACCAAGTGAAAAACTAGACGTGTGAAATTTAAACTCGTTCATTAATTCGAGTACATAAAAATTTGAAGTGTTTTGTCAAAACTCATATGGATTTATAGATTATGAAACGATTATTTTAACGTCAATCTTATAACTCTTGTTAGCACGAGAATTATCTATTATAAAAAAAAATGTATACTTAGCCTACTAATATTTTATTAAATGTAATACCCAATTATGGGAAATTCTAAACTTATCATTTCTTTAATAAATACTATATATATATATATATATATATAACAGGATGCGTATGACATCATCAAATGCCGGATTGCCCAGTAAGCAGTCTGATTGCCCAGTAAGCAGGCTGATTGCCCAGTAATCATGGCTTAATTCCACCTAAGCAATGTTTGACCAAACAAAATTCACATGTTTGACCTCTAAATCCGAAATTTAAAAAAAAAATGACACTTGCATGATTCGAACTTAAGGTGTTGGTAACATCAACAAAGTTGATTACCACTAGACCAACACATTTTTTTTATTATATCTTGCAAGCCCAAATCTATAAACCTATGCAAACAATTATATGAGATAATTAGGAGAATCCCTACAAGTTAGGTAACCCTAATCAAAACATATACGTAAAAAAAATCACACCTCATTCGTAATATACTTTTTCTCAAAAACCCTAATGTCCTTTTTCCTCACAATCTTCTTTGATTGGTTTATGGATTTTTGTGTTTTCTTCATCACAGGTTTGCAAGAAAACATTGATGTTCAAGGTTTTTTTTCCCTCAATTTTTAAATGGCTCATTCGGTATGTTGTTTATAATATTATACAGAGTTTTTTTTTTTCCCAAAACCCTACTATCACTCATTCATCTCATTATCAAACACACTATCTTTTTTTCTTTTCTGATTTGATGTGCAGATTGTTCGTCTTCTTTGTTGGTAATATGTATACAGGTATGTTGTTTGTAATGGTTTCATGTATACACAAAAACTATTATTCAATTGTTTTTTTTTCCAGCTACGGGTGATGAGGTATCCTTGGATCAAGTGTGTGTTTGTTTTTTCTTTTTTTTTACAGAACCAATTTCTCACCCACCCTTCCTAACCAGTCATCATTAAGGAATCACTACCATTGAACCCTTCTAAAAACCGAGATGCATTATTTTTTTTTTCAGTTATATGATCCAAGAAACTCGATCGGTTTCTCAGTTATACGATCCAAGATTCGTATATGATCCAAGAAACTCGATATATGGTTTTTCAGTTAGGTATGAATAATCTTTTTTTGATTTCCCTACTAAAGGTATGAATAATTTTGTGTGTTTGTTCAGTTTTTATTACCTTTAGTTTGTTTATGGAATCGTTTATGATTTTGAGCTTCACCATACAATAGTAAAATTTTGTTAGTGGCCACATAATGTATTGAATTGAGTTATGTGATATACCAGGTAAAAATAATTGGTTTAAGTTTGTTTGTTGTGTTTAATTTTTCGTAGGTGGCAGCATTAAAAACAAATGTGTACTCTCCATTTGGTTTTACATTGATAAGACCTCCTGGAAAGCATGCTCCTCCAAACGGGGTGCTGCCCATTTGATATTGTAGCTATTGGAGCTCGATATGTTCAATGTATTCATGGGCTAAAGCGTGTCTTGATCATCGACTTTGATGTTTTTCTTGGGAATGGGACTAACGATGCATTCTATGATGACCCAGATGTATTCTTTTTTTCAGTTCACCAAGTAAGAAAAAACCAACTTTTCATGAAACAATTTATCATCTTCTTTTAATGTTAATATTTAGTTTTGTTATCCAGTGCGACACTGATTTAAAAAATGAGGACTCAATAAAATATTATGGGTTCAGGAAATAATGCAGGTTATTGTGCCATTGAGGCTGCACCAAACGATACACAGGCTGTAGCTATCCAACCTAATGATAGGTTTCTGTGGTATCAAGGCGTAAACATGATCATGTGGTTGGGCCACTCGAGTATTGCGTTGATGGTGGGCTAAAAGTACTAGCCTACGAGTATGCTTCGATCGTCTCTCTTCAAGATATTCTTCACGGTAAGTGTTTTATATTATGTATTGTCAATGCTCTGATATAGTTACCTCAAGTGTATTACCGAGCATCTAAATCATTCATATTAATTGTTTAAATATCTTAATTTGTATATGCAAATATTGCAGCCTATATACATAATTACATACGAGTAAATGGGAAATACAGAATATTTTAATTTGATCATGTACGGATATTAGTTAATTACGAGTAATGGTTTTTAGAAGATCAGTAAATCGGAAAGATCAAGGTGGCACAAGAAACGGCGTCGTAGTTAGAAACGATGGCGAATTTAACAAATATTATGTTACCGTATCAGGTTTGTTTAGTATTTAACAAATATTCTTCAAATTAAGGTTGCTGTCATATGGCATGTTTCATGTCACTGTGGTACAGGTCAGATGTGAATATTGAAAAAATGACAGGGATTTGGCACTTCTCAGTCATCCTATTCTTCAGCTACCCAAGAATAGTAACCGTCATTCAAAAAAGTTGTCGTTTCACTCAATTCCTTGAAAGAGGAATACCATAGATCAGGTACAACAAGGTATGATAATCACTCCGTAACCCAATATTTAGGATAGATGGCTAATGTTTCGAAATACAAGCTGTTGCTCAATTAATATAGTTGGTTGTTTAGTTGTACTGGAATGGCAGCAAAGGTTGACATTGAAACTGAACAGTTACGGTCTTTATTTGACCCACGCCGGTCATAAATGGGTCAAACTAATTTTGTTTTGGTATTTCGTTGTGGAGGTCTTTATGTTTTTATGTTTATGTGACTTTCATTGTGCTATATTAATTGTTGCAGCAAAATCCGGGTCCGATCCTTTCCTGATTAATCATGATTATGGAAGAATTCAACGTTGGAGTGTATATGACAAACTAGGGTATGGTTTTTGTGTTGACATCAGAACTATAATGGCCTTATGTATAATATAACTCGATATGATTTTTTTTGGATGAATGGTGAAAATATATAATGTTCATGAAAATATGTATATGATGTTTGCAGATTAAGAGATGTGACGAGGTAAGTACCTATCTCACATTTTTCTTCAAATTCTCTTTTAGCAGCATACTTGGTTTTTAGGTGTAATTTAATTAATTTAATTTGAGGTTGGGTTATTATGAGTTAAAACTATAATTACTCTTATTATAAGTTAAACATGAAAAAATCCGTGTAAAGATGTCGAAGATTTGATGGGTAATGAGTATAAAACAATTTTTTTTGGGGACCAGATATAACTCACCAATATATGAAATGGGTATGCAGTTGATGTAACTCAACATTTTTCTTCTGATTGGCAATCGGGAGCTTAAAAACTTACGGGCCCATTAACTATATACGTGTAGGCTTCCTTAATTTTTTTTTACTCACAGGTACAACGGCTGGGAGCACATTTACAATTGCGTGTAATAGGAAAAGGTCAGATTTTGCTTCACGGTCGGGTAAATATGCCTCTGTCGTGACACATCATTGTTGTTTTTTATTGGTTCCCGCTATGTTGGGAATTAAATGTTATGAAGATTAGTACTGCTGAGAAGAATACTCTAACAGTACTAACTGCTAGTGTATATCTAAAGCCTCTCAAGTTATAACTAACAGTACTAACTGAAGTTAGTACTGCTAGTACAAAGAAGGTACTGCTGATTGATCCTACTACTGGTGTAACTCATACTACTGCTGGATGGATAAGTGTCGCGTTTACTACTGCTGGTTGGATAAGTATAAGAAGATATTTTTGTATAAAAGTCAAGTATATACGGTAGATAATATCTTTGATTTGTAGTCAGTCAAACAAGTTGTAAACATAGATACATGTTGTATCCTAGCTACTGACACACTCAACACATGCAAAACAAGTAGTTCGACAAGACTTATCATTTATTGTAAAGATCTTCTTTGAACTATAAAAAGAAGATTTTAGACTAGATATTAAAGTGACTAATAGTGCTTAATTCATATGCTTAGAATATCTCTAAAGAACAAAGAACATAACTTATCATAGAAATCATAAGTTATAGAAACATATAGATTCAAGGTTTGTAACCCTAGTGATAGTGAAGATCACTCGTATTATTATCTTAATAATATTGAATCGTTTGGTGTTAACATTGTGTGTTCATTGTTCATTACTCAAGCATTACTTTTCATTTCCAATAACCAAATAACCTTCTAAGTGTGGTTAAGTATATTCCGCATACTTAACCATATTAACTTAAAGTATCACATACACAAAGTTACAAAGGACTAACATCCTATAAAGTGTATCGTACATCCTCTCAATTGGTAACAGAGCTAGGCTGATATATTTGATTTAGAAGAAGAAGAAGAAATGGATGTGGAGAATACTCAGGCTACAAATATTGCTGCAAAGTTTCCTATGATCAAACAGAATGAGTTTGAGTTATGGAGGTTAAGGATTGAGCAATACTTTATGGTTCAAGATTATGCTCTCTGGGATATCATTCTGTATGGTGATTCTTTTACACTAGGTTATACAGATGTCATTCTTGAAGGCAAAACAATTAGAAAATTAAATTCTGGACCAAATACCAATGAAGAAAGGATACAGAAGAGGAATGATCAAAAGGCAAGAAATTTGTTGCTTATGACCATTCCTGATGAACAGATGCTTTCTTTTAGCAAGTATCCTGATGCAAAAACTCTTTTTGAAGAGATTTGTGCATGGTTTGGTGGTAATGAAACTACCAAGAAAACACAGAAGACATTGCTGAAACAACAATTTGAAAACTTTAGTTCAAATAGCAATGAATCTCTTGATAAGCTGTTCTCTAGATTACACAAGCTTGTCAGTCAGTTAGCTGTGTTGGGAGTTGAGATAGCCAAGGAAGATCTCAAAATGAAGTTCTTAAGAAGTCTACCTGATGAATTCCATACTCATGTGGTTGTCTGGATGAATAAGCCAGATATTGAAACCATGAAACTCAATGATTTGTACAACAACTTCAAAATTGTTGAACAAAGTCTGAAGAAGTCTGGAAGCTATAGTACTAGTTCTGGGAATATGACATTTATGTCATCTCCCAACATTAGTAAGTCTGAAGAGGTAGATGAAGATGAAGATGTTTCTACTGCTAGTTATAGTGTTTCTATTGATACTACACAAAAGAATGTTGCTGGACTTGGAGATCCAATATTCTATGTATTCATGTCTAGTCAAACTAGTGGTTCTCCTCTAAATCATGAAGACCTTGAATAGGTGGATGATGATGATTTAGAAGAGATGGATATCAAATGGCAGGTTGCTTTACTGAGCATAAGGGCTAAAAAATTTTGGCAAAGAACAGGAAAGCAGATTACCATTAATGGTAATGAAACTGATGGGTTTGATAAGAAGAAAGTAGAGTGTTTCAATTGTCACAAGGTGGGACACTTTGCAAAAGAGTGCAGAAAGCCAAGAAAGCAAGAAAATAGGAGCACATGGTACAAGCAAGATAAGAAGAAGGAAGTCACTGTGGAAGAGCCAAAGGCTATGCTAGCCATTGATGATGTTAACTATGATTGAAGCTTCATGGCTGATGAAGAGGAAGCACCAAAAGAAGCTGCAATGGTGGCAATAGAGACTGCACTGATGGATTTTTCTGATTAAGAGGTAAATTCTATAATCAAGTCTACTGAATCATGCTCTGCTCTTAAAGCTTATGAAAAACTTAAAAAGGAATCTGATGATCAACTAGAAGAGCTATATAAAACAATGGCCAATTTATCTAATCATAAAAGAGGTCTAGCTGTTCTTGAAAAACAAATCTTACATTTTCAAGGAAATGAATCTAAGTTTAGTGATGACATGGCTGCACTAAAAAGAAACATAGAATTCAAAGATGAGTGCATTGATGTGCTGAATGAATCACTAGCAAAGCACAAAAAGGCAAATGAAAATGTTAAGATAACAGTAGATACACTAGCTTATGCCTCAGATGGAATCAATAAAATTTGGGAAGCTCAAGTTGTTAATAAAGCTAAGTCTGTTATAGGTTACAATTATGTTCCTCCACCATACAGAGGTGTTCCTTCACCTCCAGGTATTGACTAAGCCCAAATAGGATTAGCTGAATTTCAAGACCCAATAATGGAATATGGTTCTAAGTCTACTGAGAGTCCTAAGGTAGAGAAAGTAAATGAGAGTTTAAGTAAAACTTCACTTCTTGAGGACAAGGTGTCCTCTGATAGGAAATCAGATGTTGTAGTCATTGAAGACTGGAAATCTGATAGTGATGAAGATGAACAGGTTATGTCTAAACCTGAATTTGTTAAGAAAGCAGGAACAAGTGTTCCTAAAGTGGTCAAAATTGATGCTGTTAAGCATAAATCTAATATTAAACATGTTAGGCAAACAGTTAGATATTGTGAACAATATAGAACCACTAACAAGCCTAGAGGTAACCAAAAAAATTGGAATGACCTCAAGTCTCACCAACTAGGTGATGACTTTCCCTTTTATAACAAAGCTTGTTACACTTGTGGTAGTTTTGATCATCTTGCTGCTTTCTGTAACCAATGGGTATCTGGGTATACAAACAATAGAGTGAACTTAAAAAGGCATACTCCTAAATTTCACTTTCACTCTAATTCTAATAGAACAAAACCCAGAGCAGTTTCAAAAGCAGTTCCTACTGCTAGACCATTTCAGACTGTTTACCCAAAACAAACAGTTAAAGGTGCAAAAACAACTTACAATCATGCATCAACAACTGTTAAAAGGCCCATTCAAACAAAAGCAGTGGTCCAAAACCAAGTTTGGAAACCAAAGGGAACAACTACAAAGCTAGCAGTTTCTACTGCTAAGCATGTAGTTCATACTGCTGCTTGGGAAAACAGGGCAAATGCTGTTAAGGCCTCAGCATGTTGGATTTTGAGACAAACTAAACCCAATGGTGCATCAACCATTCTTAAGAGATTAAATTACATTGATGCACGAGGCAGATCCAAGTCAGTAATGGCTTGGGTCCCCAAAGAAAACTAATATTCCTCATTTTTGTGCAGGAACTAGGGCTGGGCAAAGTGCTCGCCGCTCGTTCGAAAATTGCTCGGAAATTGCTCGCTCGATCCGTCGCTCGATTGTAAACGAGCCGCTCCGCTCGGTTTGGTTTGTAAACGAGCCAAGCATGAGCAAAGGTCTGCTCGACTCGGATCGGCTTGAATATTTTTATTATATATATAAATATATTATATATATATTATATATGTATGTATTTATATAAATATAAATTTATCTTGTAACTATCATTCTATTAGATTTATGGATTAACATTTTTGTATTTAGCCCAAATAACACTTAGCCCAATTAAAAGTCCATCCAAAATCCAAAGACGTACACGTACACACTGTCGTCTAATATTTTAGCTTCATAATTTAGGTGTCACTATCACTGTTAATTTAGCTTTCATAATTGTGCATTTTGTGGAATGTTGTCTAATAAAGAACCATCTGTCTTGATTTTAAATGATCTTTGTTTAACCTAAATTTATGTATATTTTTGTAGAATGTCATCAAATAAAAAAGCAAATATAACGGAGGCTGATGATGTTGATTTAGATGATGGAGATAACTTTGAGCTAGATGATGAATTCATAGATAAGGACGATGGAGCGTCCATAGGTAAAAAACGAAAGCGAAAGAATTCTTCTGCTCATTTCATTAAATTCGAACCGAGCCGAGCTGCTCGGTTTTAAACCAAGCGAGTTCGAGCAATGGTTTTCTGCTCATTTCATCAAAATTCGAACCGAGCCGAGCTGCTCGGTTTCTATTCGAGCCGAGTTCGAGCAGACCCTCGCTCGGTTCGGCTCGGCTCGTGAACAGCCCTAGCAGGAACATTCAACTGATAAACAAGAGGATCAAGGATACTCAGATAGTGGATGTTCAAGGAACATGACTGGCAACATGTCTTATCTCTCAGATTTTCAATCAATAAATGGAGGATATGTTAGCTTTGGAGGAGGTATTGGTGGCAAAATTTCCGGTAAAGGTACACTTAAAACTGGAAATTTAGATTTTGAAGATGTGTACTGTGTACAAGAGCTTAAGTATAATCTTTTTAGTGTCTCACAAATGTGTGACAAAAAGAACAAAGTTCTTTTTACTGACACTGAATGTCTTGTACTTTCTTCTGATTTTAAGATGCCTGATGAAAGTCAAGTACTTCTTAAAATTCCAAGAAAGGGTAACATGTACAGTGTTGATATGAAGAACATTGTTCCTAAAAAGGCTCTAACTTGTCTTGTTGCAAAGGCCACATTGGATGAATCAATGAAATGGCATAGGAGGCTTGGTCACATTAACTTTAAAACCATAAATAAAATTGTTAAGAATGGTTTGGTAAGAGGTTTACCACAAAAACGATTTGAAAATGACCAAACATGCATTGCTTGTCTTAAAGGCAAACAACACAAAGCCACTTGTAAGCCTAAAATTTTTAACTCTATAGATCAATCATTGTTTATGCTTCATATGGATTTATTTGGACCTACTTCTGTTAGTAGTATGATGTATAAAAGATATTGTCTAGTTATTGATGATGACTATAGTAGATTTACATGGGTTTTCTTTTTAGGTTCTAAGGATGAGACTTCTAGCATCCTTAAGACATTCATTACAGAGATAGAAAACCTAGTAAGCAAAAAAGTAAAAGTCATTAGATGTGATAATGGGACAGAGTTTAAAAATAGAGTTATGGATGACTTCTGCAAGGAAAAAGGTATTAGGAGAGAATTTAGTGTTGCTAGAACTCCTCAGCAGAATGGAGTTGCTGAAAGGAGAAATAGAACACTCATAGAAGCTGCTAGAACCATGTTAGCCGACTCTAAGTTGCCTATCACTTTTTGGGCTGAAGCAGTTAATACTGCTTGCTATGTCCAGAATAGGGTTTTGGTTGTCAAATCTCACAATACCTTAGACCATCTAGGAAAGTTTGATGGTAAAGCAGATGAAGGATTCTTAGTTGGATATTCTCTTAATAGCAAAGCTTTTAGAGTATACAACTCAAGAACTAGAAGAGTAGAGGAAAACCTGCATGTGGAATTTTTAGAGAATAAATCCAATGTAGCAGGTCAAGGTCCTAATTGGCTATTTGATCTTGAGACACTAACCCATTCTATGAATTATGTGCCTGTTGTTGCAGAAACTAATGAATTTTCAGGTTCAAAAGCAGATGAAACAACAAATGAGGCAGGGTTAGACAAAGAGAAAGATCAAGATTATGTATGGATGCCAATATGGACAAGTACAAGTGTGGCTTCAACTTCAACAAATGATGAATCTTCTTCAGATAAAACTAAAGAAGGGGTTGAAGATGAAAACAAGGAAGATGAACAAGAAGAACAAGGTAGCAGTACAATCATTATTCCTACTGCTGAGCCAAAAGTTCATACTGCTGAGACAGAGCAAGATACTGCCAGGCAAACAGTTCATACTGCTAGGCCAAATGTTTCTACTACTGGCCCATCAGTCTCAACTGAAGCAGATTTCTCAGAAGAAGAGGTGGATTTCAATAATCTCCCACTTAACTATCATGTTCCTACAACACCACACACAAGGATTCACAAAGTCCACTCCCTGGACAATGTGATTGGAGATGTACAATCAGGGGTAAAGACAAGACAACAACTGATGTCTTCAGACCAACAAGGGCTTCTTGATGCCCTTTATGCTTCAAAACAGCATGAGTTTGCAAACTCTTGCTTGTTTGTATGTTTTCTATCACAAGCAGAACCAAAGAATGTTCTTAAAGCCCTAGATGATTCAAGCTGGGTAGAAGCTATGCAAGAAGAGCTTCTTCAGTTCAAGATTCAGAAGGTATGGGTGCTAGTTGATTTACCCAAGGGTGTAAGGGTAATTGGCACTAGATGGGTTTTCAGAAATAAAAGGGATGAAAGGGGCATAGTGATTAGGAATAAGGCTAGATTAGTAGCCCAAGGGTACACACAAGAAGAAGGGATAGACTATGAAGAGGTTTTTGCTCCAGTAGCAAGGATTGAAGCCATTAGGTTATTTTTGGCTTATGCTTCATTTATGGTACTATTGAAGAGGAGGTATATGTCTCACAACCTCCAGGGTTTACTGACCCAGATCATCCAGACAAGGTGTACAAGGTAGTTAAGGCTCTTTATGGCCTTCATCAGGCACCAAGAGCATGGTATGAAACACTGGCTTCCTACTTAATAGAAAATGGATTTCAAAGAGGCAAGATTGATCAGACATTATTCATCAAGAAGCACAAGAATGATCTTTTGCTAGTTCAGGTGTATGTGGATGATATCATCTTTGGATCTACAAGGAAGGAGATGTGTTTGGAGTTTGAGAAGCTTATGCATGATAAGTTTCAGATGAGTTCCATGGGGGAACTTACATTCTTTTTGGGTCTGCAAGTTAAGCAATCATGTGAAGGCATATTTATTAGTCAAGATAAGTATGTTGCAGAGATTCTTAGAAAATTTTAATTTGCTAATTCAAAAGTGGCAAGCACACCAATGGACTCTGAGAAGCCACTTCTTAAAGATTTAGATGGAGAAAATGTAGATGTACACACATACAGATCTATGATAGGCTCTTTGATGTATCTCACATCATCAAGACCTGATATCATGTTCTCTGTTTGTGCTTGTGCAAGATTTCAAGTAACTCCAAAGGTTTCTCACCTCACAGCTGTCAAGAGGATTTTTAGATATCTCAAGGGTCAACCTAGGTTGGGTCTATGGTATTCTAGAGAATCACCTTTTGACTTGGTAGCATTTTCAGATAGTGATTATGCAGGTGCTAGCTTGTACAGAAAGTCAACAACTGGAGGATGTCAATTCCTTGGGTGTAGACTTATCTCATGGCAGTGTAAGAAGCAAACAATTGTGGCTACTTCAACAACTGAAGCTAAATATGTAGCTGCTGCAAGTTGCTGTGGTCAAGTCCTATGGCTTCAAAACCAACTTCTTGACTATGGGTACAATTTTATGAACATTGTCATACATATTGATAATAGTAGTACAATTTGCATAATTAAAAACCTAGTACAACATTCTAAAACAAAACACATTGAAATTAGACATCATTTTATTAGAGACTGCAATGAGAAAAAGTTGATTCAAGTTCTTAAAATTGATTCTGATCACAACTTTACAGATCTTCTTACAAAAGCTTTTGATGTTGGAAGGTTTCAGTACTTGGTAGCAAGTATTAGAATGCTTAATCCTCAATGATTTTAAACTCTGTGTTTTTGTATATAAATTTTTGTTTGTACTGCTAGCTTTGTTAATTACTACTGTTAGTGAAAAGTTTGTACTGCTAGTACAAATTTTGTTTGTTAAGTTCATACTGTTAGTCATATGATTCTACTGCTATAAGACAAATGTTTTGCATTTTGTTTCTTGGTTTTGGACTAACAATTTTAGGTATGAACATTGAGCATAAAGGAAGTTTCAAGTGTAAATGGAAGCAGCAGAATGATTATACTAGTTGCTGACATAATAGGTTTATGATGGACTGAGTTTAGGAATTCATTAACAAAGGTTTACACCTAAGTTAATTGATTCTTTAAAACTTCTTTCTTGAAACCTGATTATGATGTTTCACATTGACTTGATGGCTCAGTTGGTCAGATAGTAACTGACTCAACTCACTTTCTATCATTTTATACTTTAATTAGTATAATGAGCAAGTCTAAGGACATCTGATAGAAGAACAGCGAACAAATATGCATCTAACACTTGTGTTAGAAGACACAATTGTCACGAGCTGAAAAACCTGTCAAGAAAGCCCTTTGAATGGGTTTATCTTTACACAGGTAGTTATTTATAACTGAAAACATTGGTTCTCACACAACGAGAGATTAATTTAAACCGAATTCTTGATTAAGTGTCTGTTATACACTTAATCCCTTCAAAATGGTTGTAAGCAGTATGATTTTTCATCATAAAATCATATTCATACTGCTAAGTCAAAAGTTTCTTTAAAAGGATTTTCAAAGTGGCTCAGAATAACCATCAAATGATGGATAATGAGTCAATGCCCCATGAATCACCTCTCATAGGAGTTAACACACCTAGAAGTGATGAGGGCAGCACATAAACTCTTAACGAATTGATGGCTTCATGTACAACATTGTCTGAAAACATGTTCTAGTTGGTAGATCAGATGATGGTGAGAGATCTTCCAAACAGGGGAGGAAATATTTTGGTACATGGTGAGAGATCTTCCAATCTCAGGGGAGGAAGATTATCCAATAAGGGAAGAAAAGATTGTGTATGCTCAGAATCAGGGGAGGAAACTCAAATTGATCAAGTTAAAGAAAAGAAAAGAGCATACAAGATGATGATGTCAGCTTTTTGAGAAGCTAACATGTCTTATTATTCAGCAAATAATAAGAACAAGCATTCAGTTGATGGATGTTGGGAATAAACTTTTTCAGTTGATGGAAACTGGGAATAAGCTCTTCAAATGAAGAAAGTTCAAATGAAGATTCTGGAGTATTATATATATTCAGAAGGGATGAAGCATTCAAATGGAGAAAGTTCTATCTAGGAGCTTTCAGTTTCAATTTCAGTTCACTACGTTTGTTCATCACTTGCAAAGGCATGCTGAAAGATGATTTGATTTCTTGGAACAAGCATCCAAGATACACAGCACCATTGCCTCTTATAATTCCTCCATCCAAGAAAATTGCACCATCTTTTATTCTAGATACTGCTATTGTTCAATACAAAGAAAGATGATGTTATTGCTAAAAGAGATTCACAGAAGGTAGATGAGTTAGACAGAAAGATGTTTAATCTTGAAGAACAAAGAAAAGCTCAGATCAAGAGTCTGACCATTAAGTGTTTGAAATATCCTCACAATCAAAATTTAATTCAGAAGAAACATGTTGATTTAGGGAAATCACAAGTTTAGGGGAGGATTGTTGGGAATTAAATGTTCTGAAGATTAGTACTGCTGAGAAGAATACTCTAACAGTACTAACTGCTAGTGTATATCTAAAGCCTCTCAAGTTATAACTAGCAGTACTAACTGAAGTTAGTACTGCTAGTACAAAGAAGGTACTGCTGATTGATCCTACTGCTGGTGTAACTCATACTACTGCTGGATGGATAAGTGTCGCGTTTACTACTGCTGGTTGGATAAGTATAAGAAGATATTTTTGTATAAAAGTCAATTATATACGGTAGATAATATATTTGATTTGTAGTCAGTCAAACAAGTTGTAAACATAGATACATGTTGTATCTTAGCTACTGACACACTCAACACATGCAAAGCAAGTAGTTCGACAAGACTTATCATTTATTGTAAAGATCTTCTTTGAACTATAAAAAGAAGATCTTAGACTAGATATTAAAGTGACTAATAGTGCTTAATTCATATGCTTAGAATATCTCTAAAGAACAAAGAACATAACTTATCATAGAAATCATAAGTTATAGAAATATATAGATTCAAGGTTTGTAACCCTAGTGATAGTGAAGATCACTTGTATTATTATCTTAATAATATTGAATCGTTTGGTGTTAACATTGTGTGTTCATTGTTCATTACTCAAGCATTACTTTCCATTTCCAATAACCAAATAACCTTCTAAGTGTGGTTAAGTAGATTCCGCATACTTAACCATATTAACTCAAAGTATCACATACACAAAGTTACAAAGGACTAACATCCTATTAAGTGTATCGTACAGCCTCTCACGCTATTTGTGTATAACCTGAATATTTCTATAGTACCAGCAGGTGAGCAGAGCACAGGTACAACCATCGAGAGCACTACTCAAATCCTGTGCACATGTAGTTTCGCAACTGATGTGCGCGTGTATTGCTCTAATTTTTATATCCACGGTATGTCGTTGTGGTTTTAGCAGTATTCAAGTTTTAAATTTATATTTAGCCGACTTATCAATAACACACACACTTTAACGAGCAGTGTACCCGGTCAGTATGAATATAATGGTAAGTAGAGTGTCGATCACTAAGAGTGGAACGTATTATCTAGTTATTCTAATCAGTATTTTAATATCTTAAGTTAGCTATACAACCTAATCTAACGCAAGGGGGTTCAGCCTGAGAGACTGGCACGGTTTGGTTATGATTAAATAATAAACTAAACTAATAAGCACGAATCAGCGAATAGCACACACGTACACAGATAAATACTCGAGACAATAAGAAGACCTGTCCTGATAGTTAAGTAGCTTGATGCGTGGTTTTGTAACCTTACAACAGGTTTTACCTCTCGAGGGATCTCAAGAGGCTTACAACCCCACCAGGCAGTGTACCTGACCGATGTAGTATAGTGTAGTGGTAAGTACGGGGGATTGATCGTTCTCCACAGGGAATAGTGTTCGTTAGGTATGAAAAACTACTCTAATTAGGTCTAAGGGTGAGGGAAGATTCTTTTTGTATTTTTATATTTTAAGTAAAGCAAGTAAAATCTCGGGTTTGAAGGAGTGGGCGGAATTAGTTGCTAGTCAACTAACCCAAATTACTACGAATGCAAATAAAATAAAATAACTGAAAATGAAAAGGTTGTGAAACTTATGTGGAGAGAAATGTGTTTACTTAGATTTCCTTACTCCCTAACTATCTTTTACCGGTTGATTAGTGTGTATTAATTACGTGGATGACGGGTGTATTCCTTAATACCAATCGTGGGGTGGCGTACGTACTTCCCCAACTCTACAAGCTCCTACTTCACTCCTATGTCGAGCCGGCTAAGAAGCTCCTAACATGGGATCACTAGAATTCGCTCATGCATTAAATACAACCATAAAAACCTAGTACGCATTGGTTCATGTTTCTTAAGACGTTCAAGCAAATTACCTTATAGGAGGTTAGCCAGTTTTCTTAAGCCTAACATCGATAAACAATCATTCAAAACAATTAATAACACACTAATAACCGATAATCAATAGTTAGGTTTCATTAGATCTAAGCAAACACAAGATAAATCTAGCCTAGCATGTTAATCAAAAGACAAGAACAAGATATAATCAAACAACACATAGACATATTGATTGATTAAATGATTACTTATCTTCAATTAAACATGGGAGATCCAAGGGTATGAAAACCCTTAAAAATGGCAGAAATTCGTCTTAGGGTTTCTCCTCACAAAGTTGCACACTAATGACAAAAAATTGCAAAACTATATATAGAGTTTAAGGGCTGACGGCGTCACGTTATAGGACTTGACGCCGTCACCTCGCCGTGTCTAGGGTTCCCGGATGGCCTTCTCGACGCCGTCCCTCTTTAGTGCTCCAAAATCCGCTCTGGCTTATCAAAGGTTGACGCCGTCAGAAATGGGCTTGACGCCGTCCCTCTTTAACTTAAACCGTGATGGCCTTGATCACCTTAAAGGGTGACGCCGTCAGACTTCCTTTGTAAAACTCCCTGGCTTATCATGTGTATTTTTCATATCCACCTCTTTTTGCCAAGCCGTGACGCCGTCTGGAACAATCCCTGACGCCGTCAAAGGTACTTTTCCAGCCAATTTTGAGACTTTGTCGTTTTCTTCACTTTTATGCTCCAAAAACGTCCAAAATGCTTCCTTTTCCAGATTTCTTCTCCAAAGTACCTAAAATGACAAAAGGAACGATTTAGGGCAATATTTGATCAAATAAATACGATTTAGGGCTTAAATGACCCCCTAAAAGCGGTACACTTTTCGCTTCATCAAATACCCTTACACTTGAGATTTGCTTGTCCTCAAGCAAATGCGCTTTTATTCTAATCAAAATACAAGTTAGGGGTCATTTAATGCTAATATAAAAGTAATTACAACAAATAGTCGTTCCACTTTAATCATAATAAGCACGGAGATTACAAACTAGCACCTCACAAGTAGTGTTTAGATACTAACATCTCTCAAGTGTCATCAAAATAAATCTCATAAATGAAAACGGATAATATCTCTCACTACCTGTCATAGCAAATAGATTACCATAGGCTTTGGAAAGGATCAAAAACCTCCTCCACTAGGCGTAAGCACCTAAGATAAACTATCAAAGAGGGCTTTTAAACGGGTTATAACGTGAGGTGTAGGGATATGATAAACACGGTTTTGTTGGATAAGGGATATTTACTGGTGGCGAGTTAAAGATCTTGATTAATTACATGTAAAATATGGCGTTACTAAGCCAAGACTAGACTCGACTTAAGCTAATGAAAGAAATAACAAAAAGATAAAATAAACATAAAATGAAACGGGATGGTAGTCCGTATGTTTTTTCTACTTTTCTTTTTCTCATTTTTTTTGTATTTTTCTTGATTTTTTTTTTCGATTTTTTTTTTTCACATACACTCTTGCCCTACCATCCAAAATAATACATCATAGGGGCGTTGCATTCCCCTTACACTTGAACTTTTACATAACTTTACAAATAACTATTCTAATGACTCGAATTAAGATAATCGAAACACTTGGAGTACTTTTAAAATATTTAGCACATATAGGGGTAATAATGTTGTTCTTCCCCATTACTCCATTACACTAGTACTTTACCCATGAGTCCCAATCGTCCCAAAACAATATGTACAAGGATATGACTCGACTTAGCAACCATGTAATCAATTAGATAATTAACTAAGGGTTTAAACAAATGTTGTAACAATAATGCACTAAAAATGAGTGCATACAAGGTAGGCTAAGGCGATTTGGGTGTACATTTAAGTGGGGTGTAAACAAATTCTTCCTTTAAGTAAAATGCTTAAAGGTCGAAACGAAAAGATAGGCTCTGAGGGGTGTACTAGGGGTATCGTGTACTAAAAATGAGTACAACGCAAAGGGTGTGGGAGAATTACTTGACCAATGTAGCCAAAGTAATTATAACAAAAACACAGGTGTAAAACAATGGGTTAATCCTAATGCCTCTTATCATGTAGTAAATCTAACTACACGAATGTAGTCTCACTTGTGGCCTCGGAATGGTCCTAACACAAGTTCTAGAATCTAAGTGCTACCGGTACACACATCATAGCATAAATGCTTTTCCTACCAATTCTAGGGGCGAACCTCACATATTTGGGGGTGGAAAATTTTTTAGTGGTACGGTTTTTGTGCTAGTCATATAACTCCTATCCATGAGACGCTCATTAAGATCAAAGTTTCACTCCTATATGTTGTAAAAAATTTTAAATTTGGCACTAAAATTGCCCTAACAGGTATTTATCTCATTTTTATTACACATCTACCATCAAACAAACAAAAATCAAGTGCAATTGTATTCTCTAAAGTATTGTATTTTTACCCCCCCCCCCCCTTACACTTAAGATGAACATTGTCCCTAATGTTCAAATAACAAAATGTAAAAGTAACAAGGTAAAAGAATGAAATCAAATACTCCCCTGATTCGTTTGGTGGATAAGGAGGTAACATGGTTAGATCTTCTTCCAAGAGAATGTAGAAGCTCCAAGACTAATGCATCGCCAAAAGCTTGATTCCACATACATCTCCTTGTCCAAAATAACCTGTTAAACCTGAGAAAACAAACACGAAAACCTGCATAACATCGGCGGGATAAATCTATATATAAGGATATAATGCTTGTGGAATGATAATTTTGCAGATTCCTGGAGTTTATAAGTTAGAGATTTAATAAAAAAAATTTATGAAAACAAAACTTTCAAAAATTTCAGAAAATTAAAACCTGACGCCGTCAGGTTGTAAATCCTGACGCCATCAGAAATGATCTGACAGAATTCTCATGTTAAGTTTCCGGAAAATTTCTGGAAAAACCTCTACCTTACTTCCTGGAAATCCTGAAAAACATCATTATGACTCGATACAAGCATTTGACTCAAACAAATACTAATATGTATGTTAATTTAATATTATTACGATTCATGTTCATTTGTGTTCTAATAAACCGATTTGGATTTCCCTTACACTTAACTTTTGCAAAATACCTTTATATGTAGTTAAGACGAAGTTAAAAACAAGATAAAGCATTTTCACAATTTAGTTTTGAACATGAATCAATAATAATAAAAATTAAACATACATACGGAAGCAAATAAAATCAAACAAACAAACAAATAAACACACAAAGCAAATAAAGCTTGGGTTGCCTCCCAAGAAGCGCTTTTCTTTATTAACGAGTCTTGTAGCTAGACTCAAAGTCCTTCTACCCTATGTAAGTGAGCTCGTCATCGAGGACATCTTTAGGGTTAAGCTTGGATTGAAGTTTCCTATTGGTCCGCTTAGTACAATATATCTTTTCAAACTTCTCTCCATCCGGGTCATACAATGTCATCTTAATATGCCATGACCCATCTCCATCTTTGGGTGGTTTGTCCCAATCCCACTTATGATCATCGTCCTCACAAGTCTACTTATTCATCCCTAGGTTAATTGGCAAAACTCCTAGGAACTCAATCATCTTCCTAAAAACTAGAGGGTCTTCAAATGGATCTAATTCGGTGTCCCTAGCCAAGAGTTGCTCTACCGTATGTGTTCGGTTCACAAAGTCCTCTTCTAGGTAAAATGGGCGTTGGGGTCCTATGAAGTCTCTATCGATCCAAGGTCCATATCTAGATGGTCTCCTATTTAATTCTAACCAATGGGGTGTTGGTTCCTCACTAGTATCATAGGCATGTTTCTTCACATCATAGACTGACCAAGTATCACATTCTCCTACCGCTATCTTAGATTCCTTACAATCAATCATAGCACTAGCAGTCGCCAAAAATCCTCTACCTATCAACAAGGGGCATGTAGGGTCGCTAACCATATCAAGGACGTGGAAATCGGCTAAAATGGTTAGTTTTCCAATGTGTACTAACACGTCTTTGACTACTCCAATCGGGTAAGCAACACTTCCATCTGCTAAGCCTATTATTACCTCGGTCTCTTCAAGTTTTCCTAGTTTTAGAGAGGTGTAGAGAGGTAACGGAAGTAGGTTAAGGCTTGATCCAAGATCGGCTAATGTGTCATAAGCCTCTGAATTACCGATCTTGCAAGGTAGAACAAATAAGCCCGGATCATCTAACTTCTTAGGTAGCTTGTTTTGAACGAAGGCTGTCCCTTTTTCGCCTAACTTGAGCTTCTTTTCATCCAACACATCAATAACCGGACTTTCAAGGTGGAGCTCCTTGAATTCATTGTCAAGGTTTTGAGTGGGAGGTGTTTCAACTATGTTGTTGACCAATTTGGATATCATAACTTCTTGGTCATTTTGAACGACTTGGGTTTGTTTGAAACACGTGCTCATGGAATTGACCGAATAATATTGTGGACAAGAACTAGGAGACGAAACTGACGAGATGGCGTTGACGTTTAGATTCGGGTTCTTGACTGTGTTACTAGGGAGTGCTCCCATTTCTCGGTGATTGAGGGCTTTCAACAAAGTGTCAATCTTATTGGTCATCTCGCTTTGTTTTTGTTTGAAATCGGCTTCAAACTTGGCCAAACGAGCTTCTTGAGATGCCATAAATTGGGAAATCAATCTTTCAAAGTTATTGGTACTACCATTGCTGGAAGGATTGTTGTTGAAAGTACGGTTCGAAGATGAACCGCTTGATTGAAAACGATTAGGTGGGTTGGACGAATTGGTTTGTTGTGCGTTTTGATTTTGTTTCCACCTAAGGTTTGGGTGATTTTTCCATGAGGGGTTGTATGAATCACCGTAGGGGTTTGGCTCGGGTTTGAAAGTGTACCACTTGTCTCCCGCTCCGTCGGTACGCGAGGATGCGTAGTCCGCAAAAGCTTGTTCGGGGAGTTCCATGCAATCACGAGTGTCGTGGGGACCACTACATAATTCACATGAAGAAGTGATTTTGTTCACTTGGCTTGAAGGGTTAGGAGCCTCGTAGGATTTCATAAGAAACTTGACTTGGTCTTCAAGTTCTATGATCCTTCGGTCGGAAGTGCTTGAATTGTTCGAAGGCAAAGATATTGCCTTGACCGTTTTATTCAGATCACGGGGATCACTCCAACTTTCGTTGTCATAAAGAGCAACATCTTCTAGGAGAGCCCATGATTGTTCCGCACTTAGATCACGTAGCTTACCACCAGCCGCTTGGTCAATGGTTTGCCTCGTGGAGAGATTGATATGGTCATAAAAGATTTGGACTTGGAGCCAAAGTTCTATGCCATGGTGAGGGACTTTTTGGAGTAAGTCCTTGAATCGAGTCCATGCCTCGTAGAGGGTTTCGCCTTGACGTTGTTGGAACATCAAGATATCATTCCTTAGCTTGGTAGTTCTTCCCGGTGGGAAAAACTGAGCAAGGAAACGAGTGGTGAGATCATCCCAAGAGGTGATGGATCCTGCGGGTAGACGCTCTAACCATTGACTAGCTTGGTCCCGCAGAGAGAATTGAAAGAGACGCAGTCGGGTCGTCTCTCGAGTGGCAACATCAAGGTCTATGGAATCAACGATTTTGAGAAAGTCCTTGAGATGTTGGTTAGGATCTTCGGAACGAAGTCCATGGAATGCGCATCCGCTTTGCACCAACCGGATGGTGTCGGATCGCAAGGGTGTGACATTGGCACCTTGAGTGAGCTCAATGGTGTTTCGATAGCCATGGTGGCTAGGACGAGAGTAGTCTCCTAAGGTACGGGCACTAGGAGGTGGGTGTTGTTGTGGTGGTGGGTTGTTGGGATCGAGGATATTACCACCTTCCATGATGTCGGATGGTAATGGTTACGAACAAAGAAACGAAGAAAAAAGATAGACTAAAGAAATCCTAGAAAAATAAAATAAAAATCTCACTAGAAAGGAATCTAGTGAGTAGACCTAATAAAATAAAAATTCAACCTAAACAATAACTATTCCCCAGCAACGGCGCCAAAAACTTGATGCGTGGTTTTGCGACCTTACAACAGGTTTTACCTCTCGAGGGATCTCAAGAGACTTACAACCCCACCAGGCAGTGTACCTGATCGATGTAGTATAGGGTAGTGGTAAGTACGGGGGATTGATCGTTCTCCACAGGGAATAGTGTTCGTTATGTATGAAAAACTACTCTAATTAGGTCTAAGGGTGAGGGAAGATTCTTTTTGTATTTTTATATTTTAAGTAAAGCAAGTAAAATCTCGGGTTTGAAAGAGTGGGCGGAATTAGTTGCTAGTCAACTAACCCAAATTACTAAGAATGCAAATAAAATAAAATAACTGAAAATGAAAGGTTGTGAAACTTATGTGGAGAGAAATGTGTTTACTTAGATTTCCTTACTCCCTAACTATCCTTTACCGGTTGATTAGTGTGTATTAATTGTGTGGATGACGGGTGTATTCCTTAATACCAATCATGGGGTGGCGTACGTACTTCCCCAACTCTACAAGCTCCTACTTCACTCCTATGTCGAGCCGGCTAAGAAGCTCCTAACATGGGATCACTAGAATTCGCTCATGCATTAAATACAACCATAAAAACCTAGTACGCATTGGTTCATGTTTCTTAAGACGTTCAAGCAAATTACCGTATAGGAGGTTAGCCAGTTTTCTTAAGCCTAACATCGATAAACAATCATTCAAAACAATTAATAACACACTAATAACCGATAATCAATAGTTAGGTTTCATTAGATCTAAGCAAACACAAGATAAATCTAGCCTAGCATGTTAATCAAAAGACAAGAACAAGATATAATCAAACAACACATAGACATATTGATTGATTAAATGATTACTTATCTTCAATTAAACATGGGAGATCCAAGGGTATGAAAACCCTTAAAAATGGCAGAAATTCGTCTTAGGGTTTCTCCTCACAAAGTTGCACACTAATGATAAAAAATTGCAAAACTATATATAGAGTTTAAGGGCTGACGGCGTCACATTATAGGACTTGACGCCGTCACCTCGCCGTGTCTAGGGTTCCCGGATGGCCTTCTCGACGCCGTCCCTCTTTAGTGCTCCAAAATCCGCTCTGGCTTATCAAAGGTTGACGCCGTCAGAAATGGGCTTGACGCCGTCCCTCTTTAACTTAAACCGTGATGGCCTTGATCACCTTAAAGGGTGACGCCGTCAGACTTCCTTTGTAAAACTCCCTGGCTTATCATGTGTATTTTTCATATCCACCTCTTTTTGCCAAGCCGTGACGCCGTCTGGAACAATCCCTGACGCCGTCAAAGGTACTTTTCCAGCCGATTTTGAGACTTTGTCGTTTTCTTCACTTTTATGCTCCAAAAATGTCCAAAATGCTTCCTTTTCCAGATTTCTTCTCCAAAGTACCTAAAATGACAAAAGGAACGATTTAGGGCAATATTTGATCAAATAAATACGATTTAGGGCTTAAATGACCCCCTAAAAGCGGTACACTTTTCGCTTCATCATAGCTTGTCACTTGTTTTATTGCTAGTTTTATATGAAGTGTATAGTTCGATGCGACGCATTGAGATTTAACCCTTTCTCGTTGGCTCTAATCTTATCGGCGAGTATACCCTTAATGATCACTTATGTCTATCCTTTTATTAAAGACACGCTAAAACAAATAGGCGAGGAAGGGGCATGGCGACTGATAACGCTTAAATCTAACATGTTTTTAGGTGCGTTATTGCTAGTTTTGTGCATTATATTTGGTTATATTTGCATGTATTTGTTGCTAAATGATGAAAAAGTGTGTATGCAAGTAAATATAGCCAAGTACAGGAAAAATGGAGGAAAACACGAAGAAATGAAGAGATTATGCACATAAGGAGAATTACGAGAAAGAAACCACTTGATACTTCAAAGAATTGATTAGACCAAGACTTCTATGCTTAATGTATCAAGAAAAGATCAAGTTTTATGAAGGAAATCAATGGTACAGCGAAGGATCAAGCAAGTAACGAGAAATGAATAAAAGAAAACAAAAGTGCACGGCAGGAACATCCATCCGATCGGACGCCGCCCGCATCCGATTCGGATGGAGTGAAGTTAGAAACACCGAGAGCTCCAACCGATCGGATGGAGCCAAATACCGATCGGTTGGCCAAAACTGAAGTTACAAAGTTGCATTAAATGGTGAATTTAAGCCCCATAATCATTGAGGCTTATCATTTCTCAGCTGATTAATTCATATGGGACGTTTTTACTTGGATAAGAAGGGTTTCCTCACTTATTTAAGGAACCCTTGGTTAGTTTGCAAAGAGAGTTCTTTTGGGGAGTGACATAACCTAAGAAAGCTACACCACTATTATTATTATTGCCCAAAAGCTTGGAGTTGCTGTGAAAACGTCCAGGAGATCTTGAGTTCGAGTCTCAAGAGTTGCGTCCGTGTGTGGAGTTGTTTACTTGTGATAATAGGCGATTGGAGGAGTGTGGATTGCTATAGTTCCACAATTCTAGTTCTTATAATTCCTTGATAGGTATTTCTTGTTGAGTTATCATGAACTATTTTTACTTTTACTATATGATGAATGAAAGTTTGGTTAATTATGTGTGTTTGGTTATGATTGTTATGGAGTAATTTAGTTATACTTGTGTGTGGATGATGTGACAATTGTTGGAGTAATCTTATCATAGTGATGCATGAAAACATATCTTGTTTTATGAGTTTGTTGAGATAAAATCTAGTCTTGCTTAATTGGTTGGTAAAAACATTTTCAAAGATTCAAAAGGCCGAAAGGAGTTTTCTTTATGTTTTTATTCCAAAAAGTTAGTGCACGAATTAGTATGGATTGTGGTGTGTGACAAGCAACACCTTTACTCATTAAAATGGATTTGGAAACGATTTCATCACGAAAAAGGCCGAAAGGATTCGTAGGAATTCTTGAGATAAGACATGCTTTCAAACAACACAAAGGACTTAATAGAATTATCGTAATAGTTAATAATGGCCGAAAGGAGTTAACTAGGAGATTGAATTCTTAGATATGATTTCTCATGATAAAAACCATTGATTGTGAATCATTCATTTTAAGTTGTGCATCATTACAAGTAACACCCAACTTGATTGGTTACTCTAAACAATTGTCATGGAACCTACACACAAGTATATTTGTTTTTGATTGATTGAACCTTGCTTGTTTATTTTTAATTTGCTTCAAATTGGATTGACACTCCATTTTGCTAAAACTTATTTACTAAACCTAAACCCCAATTCCCTTGGGACGATCTCGACTTACCCACCTTTACTACCACGGACGAGTATACTTGCTCGTATGTGTGATTAGAGAATTGGATAAATCGTGTTTATAAATTTTAAAACTTGAACACAACGACACGCACATCAAGTTTTTGGCGCCGCTGCCGGGGAATTGTTAAGATTTTCTTGGTAGTTGGGCTTAGTAGTCTTAAGTTTTTTTTAGAAAGCTAAAACAGGTTAAAGAGTAAAAAAAAAAAAAGTTTGGTTCGGACCAACCGAATCGGATGGATTTCCATCCGATCGGTTGGTGGTCTCGTTAATATTTTTTGTTTAGTAATTTTTGTTATTTTTCAGTTTTTATGAGTTATTAATGTTATGTTTAATTAGTATAGTAATTAGATTAATTAATTAGGGTATTAGAAAGTTTTTATATTTAATGTTAGTTAATTTATTTAATTTTAATGTTTGGTAGTTTTAAAGTTTTTATTGAATGAGTAATAAGTAGTTTTTATGGTCATTAGTTCATTAGTTAAAAGTTAATCACATAGTTTAATGCTTAATAAGTAATTGTAGGATTATGTTAATTAGTTTTAGTTTTTAGTTATTTCTTCTTTTTAGTTCTTCTTAATATAAAAATAAAAAAAAAAAAAAAAAAAAGCACAAAAACAAATTAGAAATAGGTTGTCATTAGTTAGTTTTATTATTATTTATAAAAAAAAAAAAAAAAAAAAAAAAAAAAAAAAAAAAAAATCGATCTAACCGATCGGAGGCCGCCCGCATCCGATTCGGTTGGTGAGATTTCGTCTTTTGCAGTTTACCCATCCGATCGGATGGAAGGTGATACCGATCGGATGGTTGCCTCGGTAAAAGTTTTTATGATTTTTTATTTTTAGTTGTTTTCATGTTTTGATGATTTGAGGTTGTTTGTTAGCTTATGTTTGATTGATATTTTGATAAGGTTCGATTATAACTAACCCTCATGCTAATAGTTTGGAATTTTTGTTTTGTGGTTATGTTATGATAGTGTTTAAGTAGAATGGAGAGTTTGAGCAATGTTTCGGAGTACTTGAGAAATTTGGAAGAGATGTTGAGAGATTCAGGAAATTCGTTGGAGAAGTTGGAAAGCATTTTGGATGAAGCTAAGATTGGTTTAGAAAGGAAAGAAGAAGTTGGCGAAAGCAGTGTTTGTTTACCTAAGGAGAAGAGAGTAGTTGTGTTTACACAAGCACCACCTAAAGAGTTTGATGTACCATGTATGAGGTATGCTACACCATGTGGTGTGGAAGGAGTTAAAGCTTGGGATGCTCAACTTAATATGGAATATGGTGAAAATTACATTACGGAAGAAATGCTTGGTAAGCTTGGCTTTGTTAGGCTTGATTATGAAAGTTATGGTAGGAAGATAGTGAGAGATGTGAAAGTTAATATTCATGGTCATGTTTTCAAGATTGATTTTGTTGTGTTGGAATATGGAAATGTGGATGAACCGGAAGTTATGTTTGGTAGAAATTTCATGGTGAAAACTAAATGTAGGGTTGATTTTGCTATGGGAGAGATGAGAATTGATGTTGATGATGATATGGTAGAGAAGAAGGAAGGAAAAGGAGAGATTGTTAAAATGGGAAAGTCTAATCGCAAGAAAACACCACTTAACAAACTTACCCAACCCTCCACCCCTAAAAATGAGGCTAGTTCATCTAGTTCATCGCCCAAATCACCTCAAGAAGTTAAACCATTGACTCAAGAACAAAAGGAAGCTGTTTTGGAGAACTTGGAAATGAAATTTAAGGAGCTTATGGAAGAGAAGCCGGTTATAGAAGTGTTGAACAATTACATTGTTTATCGTAAGAAGTTAGATGCGGTTACGATGGCAACAGCTAGGCTAGAAGATAAGAATTTTGATGAGTTTGCAAGGGAAAGGATAGTTGAAAATGGATTGCCTAAGAAAGAGAGTGATCCGGGAAATTTTGTGTTACCAGTTAAGGTGAATGGAACCGATGCAATGTATGCATTGGCTGATACAGGAGCAAGTGTGAATGTGATGCCATACCCGTTGTACAAAAGATTAGGACTTGGTAATCCTCAACCAAATCAATATAATCTTACAATGGCGGACAATTCAAGAGCAAAAGCAATGGGAGAAGTGAAGAATGTTAGAGTGCAAGTAGGATATCAAGCTTTCTTAGCCGATTTTCTTGTACTTAATATCCCGGAAGATAAGGAGTTACCTTTGTTGTTAGGGAGAACGTTTTTGAGAACTTGCGGAGCTATTATAGATATGGGTAGAGGTACTATGACTATTAGTGATGGGATCTTGAAGCATACCTATTATCCAAAACCTAGAGGCAAGATTATTAAGGAAGTGCATGATGAAGAAGAAGAAGAAGACCATTTAGGTTGTTTTGAAGTTGGTAGAGATGAAGAGGGAAGACCTAAATATGGGCCGATTGTCCCTAGTTACTTTGGTATTGAAGATGAGTTGGAAAGAGCATTAGCTATGGAGGTTTTCTATAATCCATTCAAGAATATTTTTGTGTTCCATAAATTGACAGATTTTCTTGGATCTTTACCGGTTCAATTGAAGAATTTGGAATGGGTACCCGAAGGAGCTAGTGTTTACAAGAAAGAAGAAGGTGATGGAGAATGGCATGTGAAGTTTGATGTAGTTTGTCCGGATGGAAGAAATTTTGCAAGGAAGTTTAAAACTCAAGTGACTAATCGAAAGTTATCCGGTAAATTTCAAAGTGAAGACATCTTGAAGCATGAATATTTTGAAGGTTGAAGGTTGAAGAGCAAGAGTTGAAGAATAAAGCACAAGGCTTGTGCTAATGTTTGTTTTGTTTATTTTTAATGCATTTTTTTAATGGTAGTTTAATGTTTTGCATTTAAGTTTGATTTAAGTTTAAGACCTTTTGGTTATCTTATGGTTTTATTAAGTTTTTAATCTATGGAGTTAAGTTTTGTTTTTAGAAGTTGTAGAGATAGTTTGGATAACAAGTTGGGAGAATAAGTGTGTTGGTGGTATTTTTACTTAAAGAGAAGTCTTAAAGGGAGTCAAATACTTTTTATTTGTTCTTATAAAAGTCAAGGTATTGAAGAGAGAAAGAAAAAGTGAAGCTTTGCAAAAATTCAATCCGAATCGGTTGGATGAAATACTGATCGGATGGATTGAAGTATATATACCCAAGATTTCAAAAATCATAAGAACACACACACACTCATTCCACCATACTTGGGGTTCATTAATTCGACCATTAGGAGAATTTTAAGAGTTGCAGAAGAGTTGAAGGATCATCAATGGCACCAAAACAAGTAAGTAACATCATTAATTTGTGTCAATTAGGTTTTAATTCGAGTTGATTGAATTATGTCAAAATTTAGGCGTTTTTGATATAGTTCGAATTAAGGCATGATTTTTCTGGAATAGATGGGTAAATGATTGAGGAAATCAAAGTAAAAATAATTAGATGGATTGATTAAGTTTTGAGGAAGAATGAATTAATTGATTTTTTGGATCAAAGAGTCAAAACTTTGAATCGATTCTGGGTAGAAATTAGTGATTTCCAGATGTTGTTTGGATGTTGATTATTGTTCCTAGGATGATGCATTGTGGATTAGAACATCAATAAGGTTTGATTTTGAATATGTTCATAGTTCCTAAGATTGATTATGCGAGTATGTTATGGATATTATTCGGAGATAAGTGGGATGTGTAGAGACCATAATGATTGATGAAATGCAGGATAAGGAAGAGTGGAATTAGATAGGATTGAGTTTGGAGTAGGAAAATTTTTGTTTTGAATACAGTGAGTACAACCGATTCGGTTGTGAATTGCTACCGATCGGCTGGACAAGGTCACAACTCCATCCGATCGGATGGAGATAGATACCGATCGGATGGAGCTCTCGGTAAAACTTTTTGAAGATTTTCAAATCGAATATTTTGGACTTCTTAATCATCTAACTTTGTTTCTTATACTCTTATACTAACAAATAATCATGATTTCTACAGAGATTTCTTGCAGGAGGATCGAGTTCATCACGTGAAGTTAGTAATCCAATTGTGCAAAAGTTTGTGAATAGGAATAACAAAGAGAAGGTTAAGTATACTTTGATTCCAGAGCGTAACGAGAATTTGAAGTTCAGTGGTTTAAGCAGCGAGGAGAGGCACGCTTTTCGTGAGCGTCTATCGAAGTTACAAGGGAGAAAAATCGCTAAACCAAGGTTAGTTGATTGGAGTTTATTTCATGATTATGGATGTGAGATGGAATTAAGGAATTTGATGAGAATGACGTATGTATATGAAGGAGATGGTGATAGTTTTGATGATTATTCGTGGGAGAATGCGTTTAGTATTCACGAGAATGTTAACCATGAATGGTGTTTGGAGTTTTTCTCCACATTTTACTTTGAGAGGAAAATGGTGGATCTTATAAATGACAAATGCATTTGGTTTAGGCTCTGTGGTAGAGATCATGAGTTTACTTTGCCGGAGTTTGCCGTTGTTCTTGGCTTGTTCGAGCCAAATGAGATCAAGGATCGTTTGTTCGCATCACATTTTGTGAGATTGGTAAGGAGGCATAATGATTATGCCGGGTTGGCTGAGTATTGGAACAGTGTTGGTGACCCAACTTGTACTAGAAGGAATTCATCAAAGCTAAGGAATCCGTTGTTGAGAATTTTACAAAAATTAATAGCTTGGAGTGTTTTGCATAGGACAGGGAGCCGTGATAAATGCAATCAGCCGGATCTTTGGGTTATGAAGCTGTTAGAGGAGAAGAATGGGAATGCGGCTTGGATAATAGCCGAATATCTTTCAAGGAGAGCACCGGGAATCAAGGATAATAGTGCAATTTGTGGAGGTCACTATGTGACCAAGTTGGCTAAAAGATTGGGCTATTATATGGACTTAGAGTTAGCAAAGTGTTCAGAGATGTTGAATTGTGAGACGTGGGATGATAAAAGTTTTAACACAGCCTTGAATAGGAAGACAAGAGAGTTGGGAGCTTGGATTGAACCTCATGGAGCGCCACAGCCGTCTTACCAACAACAACCATATCAACCACCACCTCCTGTTGGGAATATTCATACCCCGGGTAGTTTTGACTCGGGATGGGGAGATTGGAACCGTGAGCTAAATGAGATTGAGAAAAGGGACGTGTGGAGAGATTCAATGATGATGAGGCAAAATTACAACTATGATTATTCAATGCCGATGCTTCAACATGTGGCTCAACAAGCCGCTTATGAGGTACCTCCTTACAATCCACCAAATGTGCCACCCTACCCATTGGAGCATGACCCGTATCCTGGCCAATACCCTTACCCATATCCTGGGTACGCACCATTTCCTGAACCAGTGCCGGTGTATGGTAGAGTTCCTAATGTTGGGAGTTCGAGCTTTGATGTGGGAGGTTCTTCAAGAGGTGTTGGAGAGAAGAGACAAAGGTATACAATTTTTGAGGGTGATGAGAATTATGAAGACGAAGAAAGTGAAGATGAGAGGATTGATCCGGACATGGATTATGAGTGATCAATGATGGTTTATGATTATGGTTTCAAAACAATGATGGTTGAACTATTTCTATTTTCTATTTTCTACTATTTTAAACTTTAACTCTTGTAGGATTTATTTGTTTTGATTTTGGTTTGTTTGGATTATGTTGATTTTTATGTTTGTTTGGTTTATTGTTTTTGGTATTTTGTTTGTTTGTTTCGGGCATAGTATGCAGTATTTGCAGGGGGAGAATTGACGGAAGCTTAGTGTTGATCAATTTTGGAAGTTGGAAGAATTCACGAGATTACTTGTGATCAACTAGGCTAATGCTAATTTTTTCCGGGTAGTTTTTTTTTTCTATTTTTCTTTCCATTTCCTTTACTTTGAAGTTCGTTTTATTACATTGAGGACAATGCAAAACTTAAGTGTGGGGGAGGGAAGTAAATAGGAAAGTTTTTTTTTTTAAATTTTGTTAAAATTTTTTGTTTTTGGATTTCAAGGACTAGAATTTGTGAATTTATTCGCCTTTGATTTTTCTAGTTGATAGACAAAATTGATTCAATGGTAAATAATAAGGTTATTTTGAAAATTTTTTGGAATGTAGTCAAGTTTTGAGAGTTTTTGGTAGCTATTGCTAAGTACATTTTACCACCACTTTAAATTGTGAGGATTCATGCCTTATATTTCGTATGAGTGTGCCGGTGATTATGTCAATTCTAGAACTTGTACTTGTTATGCATTACGGTTAAAATTACTTTCAAGTAATAAAATATATTCAAATGATAAGAGGCAAATTAGGATTTTCACCAAATGGCCTTCCGTTTACAATACATTTTTGCTAACCACATCGGTTAGTTGTCCTTAGTAATTGGAACCCATTTGTTAGCATTATATGCTAGATACCCTTAGTTACACCCTTTTGAGCCTATCTTTTCTTTTGATTTAACCCAGAAAATTATTACACCATACACCTTAGACTTTCCCGAATCAAGTCCAAATGAAGTTCGAAACGATTTATTTTTGATGATTGCATGATTGACCACACCTTGTATGTGTATATGTTGTTCCAATGAAGAAGGAGGTCGCTACTTTTATTTATATTTTTTGTAGCGTATGCTCATCCAAAGTGTGGGGGTGTAAAAAAAAAAAAAAAAAAAAAAAAAAAAAAAAAGAAGAAAAAAAAAAAAAGAAAAGTCAATGAGCTATGTATGTGTGGAAATAAGATATTCAAAGAGTTATTATGGAAGATGAAGTTTATATGAAGTGCGGAATAATGATCAAAGAAGTTTGGTGAGTAATCATTTGTGATGTAAAGAGTTAGGATTGAATTTGGGCTTGATTTTTTGTTTTTTTTTTAGAACCAAATCAAATTCCCATGTCTTATCCCTTTCCCTTACCAATTACTTTATTCGAGCATTCGGATTTAGTGATGGCTTTGTTTAGATATGTAGCACATGTATGTTTTAGTGACCATCCGAGTTTTTGGATAGTTGAAAAGCGTTGTTAGCGATCTGGTGAGTAAATTGGTGACCATCCGTTATGCAAGTAACGTCGTTAGCGAACCAAGGCACGATCTGGTGACCATCCGTTGCTTGACTATACAAGGATTCGTTGTTAGCGAATTATGATGTACTTGTATGAGATATCTATACATTAGCTAGGTAATCAAAACCCTTTTTGAAGCCTAAACCCAAAGAAAAGACCTCTTTGATGTTTTATTTTGTTGTTTTGATACAAGTACAAGCTTATGGTAAGAGACATGAATCGCGCCTGGGCAATTGAGTGATATACAATCAAATCTACTATCGAGAGTTGTGTGAATTTAAAATTTCTTTTGTGAGGTACTTGGTGATGTTAACTAAACTCAATTTAATTTGCTTACATTTCAAGGATTTTTTATGAACATAATGAAAATGCCATTGAGTTCAGTTTTTCTAAAAATTAGACTTGCTCGAGGGCGAGCAAAACTCAAGTGTGGGGGATTTGATAACGCTTAAATCTAACATGTTTTTAGGTGCGTTATTGCTAGTTTTGTGCATTATATTTGGTTATATTTGCATGTATTTGTTGCTAAATGATGAAAAAGTGTGTATGCAAGTAAATATAGCCAAGTACAGGAAAAATGGAGGAAAACACGAAGAAATGAAGAGATTATGCACATAAGGAGAATTACGAGAAAGAAACCACTTGATACTTCAAAGAATTGATTAGACCAAGACTTCTATGCTTAATGTATCAAGAAAAGATCAAGTTTTATGAAGGAAATCAATGGTACAGCGAAGGATCAAGCAAGTAACGAGAAATGAATAAAAGAAAACAAAAGTGCACGGCAGGAACATCCATCCGATCGGACGCCGCCCGCATCCGATTCGGATGGAGTGAAGTTAGAAACACCGAGAGCTCCAACCGATCGGATGGAGCCAAATACCGATCGGTTGGCCAAAACTGAAGTTACAAAGTTGCATTAAATGGTGAATTTAAGCCCCATAATCATTGAGGCTTATCATTTCTCAGCTGATTAATTCATATGGGACGTTTTTACTTGGATAAGAAGGGTTTCCTCACTTATTTAAGGAACCCTTGGTTAGTTTGCAAAGAGAGTTCTTTTGGGGAGTGACATAACCTAAGAAAGCTACACCACTATTATTATTATTGCCCAAAAGCTTGGAGTTGCTGTGAAAACGTCCAGGAGATCTTGAGTTCGAGTCTCAAGAGTTGCGTCCGTGTGTGGAGTTGTTTACTTGTGATAATAGGCGATTGGAGGAGTGTGGATTGCTATAGTTCCACAATTCTAGTTCTTATAATTCCTTGATAGGTATTTCTTGTTGAGTTATCATGAACTATTTTTACTTTTACTATATGATGAATGAAAGTTTGGTTAATTATGTGTGTTTGGTTATGATTGTTATGGAGTAATTTAGTTATACTTGTGTGTGGATGATGTGACAATTGTTGGAGTAATCTTATCATAGTGATGCATGAAAACATATCTTGTTTTATGAGTTTGTTGAGATAAAATCTAGTCATGTGACAATTGGTTGGTAAAAACATTTTCAAAGATTCAAAAGGCCGAAAGGAGTTTTCTTTATGTTTTTATTCCAAAAAGTTAGTGCACGAATTAGTATGGATTGTGGTGTGTGACAAGCAACACCTTTACTCATTAAAATGGATTTGAAAACGATTTCATCACGAAAAAGGCCGAAAGGATTCGTAGGAATTCTTGAGATAAGACATGCTTTCAAACAACACAAAGGACTTAATAGAATTATCGTAATAGTTAATAATGGCCGAAAGGAGTTAACTAGGAGATTGAATTCTTAGATATGATTTCTCATGATAAAAACCATTGATTGTGAATCATTCATTTTAAGTTGTGCATCATTACAAGTAACACCCAACTTGATTGGTTACTCTAAACAATTGTCATGGAACCTACACACAAGTATATTTGTTTTTGATTGATTGAACCTTGCTTGTTTATTTTTAATTTGCTTCAAATTGGATTGACACTCCATTTTGCTAAAACTTATTTACTAAACCTAAACCCCAATTCCCTTGGGACGATCTCGACTTACCCACCTTTACTACCACGGACGAGTATACTTGCTCGTATGTGTGATTAGAGAATTGGATAAATCGTGTTTATAAATTTTAAAACTTGAACACAACGACACGCACATCAGCGACCCAAGCAATGCTCAGCTAGACACAGAGGTTATCAATGCACTAATAAAAGTCACCAAAGACATCAACATATAAACTTTAATTAATGGGAAAGTAATTTTAAGGGGTGCCCATGGTTTTTCGTAGTCACATGGAATCGGCCCATCAATCCTGATGAATTAAAGTGTACTAATACAATAAAACAAAACTACTTAATGAATTAAATACATGCAGGACCTTCTTACAGCTCTTGTATCTTCGTTCAAGGTGTGTCTTGTGCTGCTAATTCGTCTGAATTCGGTTGTCTTCTGCTAACTCTCGTACTAGGTATATTGCACACAAAATTCGTCTGACTTTGGGGTATTTATAGTTTCTGTCTGAGGGTTAGATGCGGCGCATAGGATAAGTAGATGCGGTGCATTGACTTAACTTCGCGTGGGGTCCAAGATTAATATATTCACGAATATTCGTACACCGCCTTAAGATGCGGCGTAACTCCATTTATCTATGCGGCGCATGTCCTTCGCTGTCTTGGATCGTGACTTGTGAAATCTTGATAGTGATGCGCCGTATGTAAGAAGTAGGATGCGGCGCATCTGGAGCAGAATGATCTTGATCTTGTACATTTCAATAGACTCTTAACTTCTTGCTTGTTTTGCTCCATAATTAGTCCAAAATCGCCAAGTTTCACATAGTACTTGTTTTTACCTGAGAATTACAAAAGTAAACATTAACGTATCGATTCTCACAGATAATATAATAAAACAAGTCAAATAAATATGATAAATGATGGTAATAAAATGTACTTATTTGAGTTCATCAAATATCCCCCCACTTGAACTTTACTTGTCCCCAAGTAAACCTTAGAATAAATCTTATGAAAATGTATCCTAAAGATATTAGGATTTATTTTTATATTTAAGCATGTATTCGTTTTGTCATAATCACACAACCAAACACTTAACGAATTAGAAATAAAATAAAATATTTTGATAAAAGCAAATCTAATCGTTTAACTGTCCAGTCGTGACGAATATTCTATCATAAGCTTGGCAAGTATACGCATCTCCCCCACTAAAGCCAAGGAATAACAAGTCTAAAGCGGTAAAAAGGGTTTGTAAGTTAAGGGTTAATAATTCTTCTTAATCTCTATCGATCTCAAATTCCAGAAATGGCGACAAAATCACAAATACATGATCGAATCCACGAACACGATACTTGCAATTGCTCAAATCCTTAACTCGAATAGGCTGAAGATAGGACCAAGTAATCTTTACCAATAATATTATATCAAAAAGGGCGACAAAATCATAAATACATAGCCGAATCCACGACTACGATACTTAAGATTGCTCAAATCCCTAATCTCAATAAATCAAAGGTTTGGATAAAGAATAATATAGGGTATGGATAATATTTGGGATACAAATTGGTGTAAAATGAAAAATAAACAAAACAGATAAATTAAAATCCTAAGTGTGGTAAATTACTTTCCCAACCATCCCATGAATAAGACTCATATCATTGAATAACTCACGCTTTAACACTTGAAACACATGCTTTAGGTAGACACGAATTATACTCAACAAGATCTCAATCAAAGAATAACCGTAGTTGGCGTTCCCATAACGGCCAACTCCCATTCAATCCATAAATATAATATATAACAAGTAGTGGTGATATCGACCACTTAATACAAAACTTTACATAAGTTGGTTAAAACAAACTTCCAACTTTTTCTTTTTCTTTTTCTTTTTCTTTACTATTTTTTTCGATTTTTTTTTTTTTTGACATCAACGTATATGTGTAAAATTTCACAACTTTACTATCATTTTCTTTCCGGATAATTTTTCCATACTTTTCATACTTTCAGAAATAACTGTAATAGTGAAAGTAGTAAACACACGAAAAATAAACTCAAAGATATACAATATTTACTTTCATACCAATTGCATTGTGCAATTTCCTGACTCAACCAAAGATAATGAATTACGCACGCGAACACAGGTAATGTAAGGAAACACACTTTGCCTAAAGCAATTAACCAACCACGGATTTTAATCTACAGGGTAGGCTAAGGTGTAAGGGTGTAACGAAACATTATAACAAAGGTGTAAGAAACGAAAGGAATGGCTCTGAGTGTTTTTCTAGGGGTATCTTACTCTAAAAGTGAGAGTAACAAAAGGGTTTATACGGGGGTTAACTAACCAGTGTAGTTAGTTAATATCACATATATAAAGGCTATTTGGGTGTAATCCTAGAAATTTACCAATTTAGACAAGTCATTCCAATTATATAGATAATACTTATTATGGTGGTCTCGAATAGTATACAAGCCAAGTTCTAAAGTTTACAAGTCACCGGCACACTCATAGATTTGTGAATTTTGAAAAGTTCACAATTTTTGAAAATAATGTTATGTATGCAGCTATGTAATTTAGATTTTAAACAAAAACATGCTAAAAATTTTAAATTTTGATATATTAAGCGCATTTTAAGCATATTTTGAAAAAGTTTAGGACAAGTAAGTGTTCTAATTCTCCAATCCCCCCACTTAAGTTAAACAACGTCCTCGTTGTTTGTAACAAAGGTTAAAAACTGGAAAATAAAAGAATTAGAACAGAAAAACTCCCCTGAGATTTGCTCGGTATGATCCTCCATTTTTTTTTGTATAAGAGCAAAAATCATCTTTCTTGTGGATGAGAACGTTTAAGCTTCATATTTGATGTATCCATAAGAATGCAGGAATCTATAATACCATCAAGACTTAAACACACCTGAGTTAAGAAAGTTCAAACTTGCATAATACATTAGTAGTTAGTAAAAATAAAACTTAAAAAAAAATTAAAATGAAAATCATCGGGTCAGTCGATACGCCGTATCTTATGGAAGAAGATACGCCGTATCGAGCCTGGAATAAAATACGAATCAGAATAAAAGATGCGTCGCATCCTTAACCAGGGATGCGCCGCATTAAATAGACTGACAGAAAGTTTTAAAGTCAAAAAATAAAAATGCAGAAAATAAAGTAAGATATGACCATTGCAGGAGATGCGTCGCATCTTAGGATGGAGATGCGCCGTATCTTCTGCGGGCCTGACAGACTCGACACAGAACAGAATGTAAAAATTTTCCGGGTTGTCTCCCGGTCAGCACTTGTCTTTATTCCAGAGTCTTCAAGTTAGACTCACGTTCAGCTCCTTAATATTGATCACTGAAAGAGTCGGAAGCATCGCGCTCCCTCATCGCTAATTCAGTAATATTGAACACTTCTTGCTCGTCCTTAATTTCCACGCCATTCTTCTTTAATATCTGTATAAACAAAGTTCTGTCCCTTTCGGGCAGAGATGACAAAATGATAGACGGGAAATTCTTATTATTATACAGGCATAAATATGCAAGGTGAGGTGGTAGTTCAATAAACACATCATTACTCAAATTTGTATTCTCAACTATTCTCCTACGTTTGTTAATCACTACGCAATCATACCACTCATCATCAGAATCATTAACAATATCGCGCCTAAGTTCGGTAGGTACATTAAGGTCAATAAATTCCTCGAAGTTCTGATTATTAGGATTAGTTGAGTTGTTTTGAATCAATGTTTCTCCCATAAGCCTAGCTTCTAGATCGAGGTCCATACGTTCTCTTAATCCTAGCACATAGACGCCTCTAATTATGCTTTTAACAGGATTTTGGCACTTATAGACTAGTTTATTGTTCCCTACCCTTAATGAGATTTTTCTTTTAAACACATCAATCTTAGCATGGGCGGTAGACAAGAAAGGTCTTCCAAGGATTAAAGGAATCTTAACATCCTCGGGCATATCTAATATAACAAAGTCTACGGGAAAAACAAACTTCTCAATCTTAACTAGCACATTTTCAGCAATCCCTTCAGGTCGTTTTACCGTTTTATCAGCCAATTCAATAAGCAACTTAGTTGGTGCTAATTTTCCTAGTCCTAGGGTAGTGAATGTCTTAAGGGGCATAACACTAACGCTAGCTCCTAAGTCAGCTAACACATTATTAAAATATATATCATTAATTGAACAAGGTAAAGTAAAACTTCCTGGGTCCTTTTCTTTATGAGGCAAGGATTGTAAGGGTTAATATATCAGTATAAAATAAAGAGGGTCAGGTACGTTTTCCAAGAATCCGAACCCGTGACGTAAACTTCCACTTAACGTCACAGTTCTATTAATCCCAATCTAAAATTTCCTATAACCGCAACATCTCATATTCCCCCAAAGTTCAAAATAAACCTTCCGAATCCCTAATTTTTATTCAAATTAATTCGGTTCCGAATTCAATGATCAATTTAAAAATTAACATGAGGGGGAATCATCTTAGTCCAAGTTCAAATCAAAGCCCCTAAACTTCCCATTAAAATTGATATAGCGCAAACCCTAATTTTTAAATTCGAATAAAATTAAATAAGTTTATTACCTTATATCACGATTAGGATTGGTCAAGAATTCGGATTAGAAGGTTTGATCCGAGAAAAGAATTCGGATTAGAGGGTTTGATTCTGGTGTGTGGTTTTCGTACTGACTGTGTGTAAATTTGGGTAAGAAATTGAGATCCGGCGCATCTCTTTCTTATTTATAGGGTAAATACGATGCGCCGTATCGCATAATAGTATGCGCCGTATCTTATCTAAATTCGTTGACTGGTCAATAAGTTTTAATTAGTCAGAGATACGGCGCTTAGAAAACTAAGATCCGCCGTATTACTGTGCTAGTGAACGAAATTTAAATAAGGAACGTACCTTGGCCTCTGCAACACATTTCCTTACACATCAAATTGGGGTAAAACGGTATACCATATGATATATATAAATTCAAGATAAGAACAATAAGCATATCCGTTTTATTAATAATTATAATCTTCTTGTTTAGTGAATAATGATTTACTCCAAGGTTATGAGCAAATATCGTTTTAAGCTTACAAAATTAAGATTATATTCGGGAGAGGTTTCGTAGAGAACTCTCTATAAGGCTAGGTAAATTAATGTAGAGGATACCTGGAATTCTATTTCAAGAATTTTAAGATACTCAAATGTTACCAGTACTAAATTCTCCTCCACTCTTATCGTTTAATTACAGCCTTCCAATCATCAAAGGTATGATTACTCCAGCTAGCGTCTCTTGGTTAGGTTCAGAATGTAATCTTCCATAGTGATGCTTAAGCCATCATTTATCCTGAAAGTAAACCAACTTGTGCACGAGAGTAGTGGAATGATCAAAGTGAATATCAAAAATCAACTATATTTATCAAATTAAATTCGTCGTATTAACAAAAGCTAATGCGCCGTATTTTTGTTACGTTTCAAAATACAAGATTTTTGATTCAGAAGATGCGCCGTATCGATAAAATCGATGCGTCTTATCTGTTTAATAATTCGAAAACTGTTTTTTAATTAAAATACTAAATACGCCGTATCTGTTAAAACAGATGCGTCGTATGGCGTTATCGTTTAGAAAAAATTCTTATTAAAAACAGAATACGCCGTATCTGTGAAAACAGATGCGCCGTATCGAATTTATTAAACGCGTTGTATTTTATAAAAATTAAACGCAATACGCCGTATCTGTGAAAACAGATGCGCCGTATCGTTTGAATCAGCTCAGTACAACGATAGCAAAATACAGAAAAACAGAAAAAGAAAAACAAAAATAAAAACAAACGAAAAGAAACAAAAATAAAAACACACAAAACACAAAATATGCAAATAATACAATGAATGCAATTTAACTAATATACAACGGGGTTAGCGGTTAGAATAAAAATTAAAAAGAAAAACCTAATTAAAATACTAATCAAATTAACAGATAATAACAATTCACTCCCCGGCAGCGGCGCCAAAAACTTGATGTGCGCGTGTATTGCTCTAATTTTTATATCCACGGTGTGTCGTTGTGGTTTTAGCAGTATTCAAGTTTTAAATTTATATTTAGCCGACTTATCAATAACACACACTTTAACGAGCAGTGTACCCGGTCAGTATGAATATAATGGTAAGTAGAGTGTCGATCACTAAGAGTGGAACGTATTATCTAGTTATTCTAATCAGTATTTTAATATCTTAAGTTAGCTATACAACCTAATCTAACGCAAGGGGGTTCAGCCTGATAGACTGGCACGGTTTGGTTATGATTAAATAATAAACTAAACTAATAAGCACGAATCAGCGATTAGCACACACGTACACAGATAAATACTTGAGACAAATAAAAGACCTATCCTGATAATTAAGTAGCTTGTCACTTGTTTTATTGCTAGTTTTATATGAAGTGTATAGTTCGATGCGACGCATCGAACTTTTAACCCTTTCTCGTTGGCTCTAATCTTATCGGCGAGTAAACCCTTAATGATCACTTATGTCTATCCTTTTATTAAAGACACGCTAAAACAAATAGGCGAGGAAGGGGCATGGCGACCCAAGCAATGCTCAGCTAGACACAGAGGTTATCAATGCACTAATAAAAGTCACCAAAGACATCAACATATAAACTTTAATTAATGGGAAAGCAATTTTAAGGGGTGCCCATGGTTTTCCGTAGTCACATGGAATCGGCCCATCAATCCTGATGAATTAAAGTGTACTAATACAATAAAATAAAACTACTTAATGAATTAAATACATGCAGGACCTTCTTACAGCTCTTGTATCTTCGTTCAAGGTGTGTCTTGTGCTGCTAATTCGTCTGAATTCGGCTATCTTCTGCTAAGTCTCGTACTAGGTATATTGCACACAAAATTCGTCTGACTTTGGGGTATTTATAGTTTCTGTCTGAGGGTTAGATGCGGCGCATAGGATAAGTAGATGCGGCGCGTTGACTTAACTTCGCATGGGGTCCAAGATTAATATATTCAGGAATATTCGTACACTGCCTTAAGATGCGGTGTAACTCCATTTATCTATGCGGCGCATGTCCTTCGCTGTCTTGGATCGTGACTTGTGAAATCTTGATAGTGATGCGCCGTATGTAAGAAGTAGGATGCGGCGTATCTGGAGCAGAATGATCTTGATCTTGTACATTTCAATAGACTCTTAACTTCTTGCTTGTTTTGCTCCATAATTAGTCCAAAATCGCCAAGTTTCACATAGTACTTGTTTTTACCTGAGAATTACAAAAGTAAACATTAACGTATTGATTCTCACAGATAATATAATAAAACAAGTCAAATAAATATGATAAATGATGGTAATAAAATGTACTTATTTGAGTTCATCAGCAGCTTAGATACGCATACACTTAATAGCACTCATGCCTTTTTTGCAAACTCCTTATCATACGTTTAAAGTTGTTTAAAATAGCAATTATTTTAGATGATGTTTGATATCAAAAAGTGGGGGTGGATGTGTAGTAAAATCGTACAGTAATCTCATATACATCTATAGGATGTAGGTGCTTAATTTATGCATTTGTGCAGACTTTGCTGTAATTTCTAGAGCATGGGGTAGAAGAGGCCAAACACTCTCTGATATACGTATAGATGCCGAGAATGTCGAATTAATGAAACATTTTGAAGATGCTCAGAAGGATCTAATTCGGCTCATATATGATTTAAATTTGTAGACAGAATGTGACCATTTAGATTAGCTAAACATATCAAAGTTCAATCTTGATAAAATTTTGCAATTTCCATTGCTCATGGCGTGGTACTTCCAATTCATGCCGCTTATTTTTGTTACTTTTTAAAATCAAATGTGTCGATTTGAACCCGCTTACATTTGAATTCATTTGTTTTTGCTGATATTATGTTTACTTTGCTGCCAGGTAACAGAAAAGCAAACAATTGTGGACACATTCAATATGAGTTGTCAGCTTTTACCCATTTGATTATGAACATGTCAGTTACGGTCAGCACGTAAAACGGGTAAAATCACAAGAAACTTGGAAGTTTGTAGTTTTGACCCCAGTAAGTGAAAACCTTAAATATTTGACCATATTAGGCAATGCCATGTTCTTTTATATGTAAGATTTTATCGTGATAGATGAAAAAGTACTTATAGATGCTAATATCAGTTGTTAAAGCGTTAGTTATATGTGCAGGGCATGATTAACCTGGCTTTCTACGTGTTCTTTTCCAAAACCCTAAACAATGACAATCAATGGTGGTTAATTTTATCAAACTGATTTCTTTCTTGGTGAGTTTACATCTACACTCAGGAAAGCCGGCTGATCCTTCTTTCTTCAAGAATGCAATGCAAAAGCTTTACTGGATATCAGGTATTGTCATAAAACCAATTTTTTAAGATGTTTTAAAGTTAATTTTTTGAACTGTCCTACAATCAATTATAACAGATTTAGAGGTACTTTCTTCAGGGCATATGTATATAACATCAGGTGACAAGATAAATACAACACAACCTTTTTATTTATTTAATTTACTGGCCAAACCCTAAGGAAACATAGGTTAATGATCAATGGCATGTATGCATCTCAAACATTATAAACTGAATCCAATTTTTGCAGTTTTTGTAAAGATCGATACTTGTGGTTTGAATATATATTTTATTGATAACGTAGCAGGTCCAGATATGATGATGACGAGAAGGTTAGAAGCTGGTCTCCTAACAGGTAAATAATTGTCTTATGTGCTCGACATGCAAGTTATATTTCTTTTATTTTCTGTTTTATTTTTTGGATGGCGATTGATCTTTGGTTCTTGCTTTTAGTGCTGTGATTGTTTTCGATAATCATCTATTCTGTTATAATGGTAAAGGTTAGGACTGGTGTGCTCAAGCAAACCCCATTTTAAGACACAAAGAACAAAGCACTACGTTGGTCCTGTTGGCTGGTGTAAGTTGGTGAATTATCCG
Source organism: Artemisia tridentata subsp. tridentata (assembly GCA_021014915.2). Classification (NCBI taxonomy): domain Eukaryota; kingdom Viridiplantae; phylum Streptophyta; class Magnoliopsida; order Asterales; family Asteraceae; genus Artemisia; species Artemisia tridentata. The sequence continues at coordinate 382,934,547 of CP139506.1, forward strand.
TCTACAGTATCTTTTTAGTAATGTTTTTTTTCATGATTTGTAAGCATCTGATGAACAGTTTTCAATGTATTTCAGATAACAATGTCTGCAGTTAGAGAATGAGCTGTTTCTCATGGTAGTAAATTTTCTGGGTATATTTCTATGCACTTCATCTATCATCGTCTTTAATTTATCAACTAACTATCACAACATAATTATGAAATACTGCATGATTTGCTGTAAATAATTTGGAGAAGAGGATAATATAATTTTGATTTGATTTTCAGATAACTGTAACCTGGACCAGTGGATATGGAATCATTGAAGCTCAACCGTTTGTCGAATGAGGTCGAAGAGAATGAGAGTAGAAGCACTCTTCGGCTGGAACTGTTTGCAAATATATGACATCGTTGCAAGCAGTTATATATATGGATGAACCATGCCTCAAGCACCAATGTAGTGAGTTAAAAAGATCCGAACTTATTTTTATAATTAGCAGATTAGATATCATTTTTGAACTAAAAAAGATCCAAATGAAACAGATGAGACCTGCTTCTTTATAAACATATTTTTTGCGACTTTAAACCCAGTTTGTTGTCTTACGAATTTTGATGATTTTATTGATTTATTTGGAAAGAAGTTCAGTTTATTGTTTTACCCATAAATTTACAAGTTGGGTTTATTAGCTTAATAAGACTTGCTGAAGTTAAGGGTGTTTGAGGTAAAAAAAACTATTTTGTTAATATGTTGCATCCAGTGTTTTATGTCATCCTAAATGTCCTAAAGAATTACCCATTTGATGCAGGGTTGGCTAAGTTGACCCAGGCCTACTCTAAATCAAAGCATTACAGACTATTTCTGCCACCAAATCTTACTTTGAAGAAATTTGTTGAATTAGATCTTGGAAAGGAATCAACTTTAGTAAAATTTATTGAAATTAAATTGTGTACAAAGGGTTAAAGGGAAAAGCAGTTTTTCCGCAATTTAGTGGAGCTTTCTGTATCGCAGCAAAGGGTTTGATGACTTCTCTAAATAATATGTTCATCATAAAGATGGGGATCATTATTTCCCTTTCTTTAAGAATTCACTTCATACTATTTTTTATATTGATTCATGTCGTCAAGGTGATTTTTATTTGTTTTGAATAAAGGCTTTTTTGACTGAATTTCAGCATCTTTAGACGAAAATGTAACACAGAAAATTGGTCAAGTTAAAGACACGGGTCAGACGGGTCATTCCACTCAACAAACAAGCGGAGAGCTGAGAAATTCATGGTCACATGCAGGCTGTGTGGTTATTTTACATTGTCAGCTCCACAAAGAACTTGAATTTAAAGCTCACATTCTTTTAACAACTTGAATGTGTAGATGCAACACTCCACTCTCACACTTGTCCCCCAAAACAGGATAGGGTCAATCCCAGGTTATCATTTTTAAGCGTTCATGTATTTAGGTGATCTTATATTTGTAGGGAAAACAAAAGAAAAAACGTTGTGTGAACTTTTATTTCGCATTTGATTTAAAATCATACGCTATATTCTTAAGAATAATTTTGTAATTTTTAACTATCGAATAAAAGTCAACGTTCATTTATTTTCATTGCTAATGCATTCAATATAAAAATTGGTACGTTTATATCTAATTTTTCATTAACTTATTTATTTTAACGATATTCATACGTCACGCCCGCCCATCGGGCGGATCCTCAGCACTTTTGAGAATAAGATGGCGTAAAAATTTAACCGTAACCAATTCATTGTTGCAATGTGTCTTCATGTGGTTGTCTCAAAAGTGGGAAACAAAAAAAATTAGACAGCTGATTATTGGCATACGGATGCTAATTCATCAAAACCATTGTACATTTATATCTTATTATTCATTAACTAATACCTTCAAGGGATATTTATAACTGATTCCCGCCCATCGGTCGGGCTTCCCAAACAGTATACAATTGCTTGCTGCGGTGTGCTCAACAAGAACTATTAATAAAAGTAAACACAAAAATCTCCACATGTATGCCTGCTCTTCAGTGATGAGTTTTCTTCCCTGACAAACAATATGCAATTGTCTCAAAATAATTTTCATGTTTAACACATTAACAAAGAAGCCCTACTTAACTAATACCTTACAAGGAACTTTATAAAGTCATGCCCGCCCATCGGTTTCCTTTCAAAACCTTTATGTTTCAAAATACTCACCCACATCGGATTTAAGTTTAATTAGAGTATCTTCGCGCGTGAAGATTTTCAGTAAGTAATGAACTTTTAATATTATTAGCGGATTTAAGTTAAGTTAGAATATCTTCGCATATGAATTCGGAATGAACTTTTGAGATTATTACCGGATTTAAGTTTAGTTAGAGTATCTTCGCATGTGAAGAATGTTAGCAAAGAATGAACTTTTGAGATTATCAGCAGATTTAAGTTTAGTTAGAGATCTTCACGCGTGAAGATTTTTAGTAAGTAATTAAGTTTTAACATTATTAGCGGATTTAAGTTTAGTTAGCGTATCTTCGCGTGTGAAGAATATTAGTAAGTAATGAAGTTTTGAGGTTAGTAGCGGATTTTTGGATTATTTAAGTTTAATAAAATAAGTGGAATGAAGTTTTGATGTTATTCGCAGGTTTGTTGACGATTTAAGTTTATTTAGAGTGTATTCGTGGATGAATTGCAAATTTTGATGAGTTTGTGAAAGGATTTTTGGATTATTTAAGTTCAGTAAAATGGTTAAACATCTCCCTGAAGGAATTAGACGTACGACATATAATAATAATAATAATAATAGCCCGCCCAACGTATTAGACGAAGGTATTAGTTATTGGTATGCAACATATGTAATTTAGTATGTTTGTATCTTTATTTTTGATAAACTTACTTTTTTCAACGATAATCACAAGTCATGTCCGCCCTGTGGGCGGGCTTATATGCCCGGGAGCGCTTACAAGTCATGCCCACCCATTGGGCGGGCCATGACAACTAGTATATATATATATATATATATATATATATATATATATATATATATATATATTATATATATATATATATATATATATATATATATATATACACGCACATCATTTTTCTCATGCACACACTTACACATGTAGTGTATAAACACGCACTTAATATATACTCATTTGACTATAACGTTTTCCACATATCGTCAACGTCTTATATTTGATATTACTTTTTCCGTACATAGTCTTTCAGTTACCGTCAAACTGGAGACTTATTCGTCTTGATATACACTTAAGCACTTCCAAGAGCCGATACCTTCAAATGATTTAGAAAATTGTTTTAAACTTAAATGCTGCCACACCAGCAACAATAACATAAACTCTTTAAATCTTTCAGATTTAATTAAATTTCATAAATTCTTAAACTCGATCCGTGAACTAAAACAAACCTTACTAATCTAGGTCGCGTGTTGGTGCTGAACACTGTCTGAATTGTTGTGTTATCTGACTGCTACTTGACAAGGTGAGTTTATAGCCCCACTCTATTTAATCTTGTTTTACAATTGGGGTGAGAAACATGCAAAACTATTTTATGGACCAACACTATTGTTTTATCAAACTATTACGTGGATTAGCCTAAGCCCTATTATGTCCCAATTTGCCCAAACTCATGAACCGTCAATTCCTGCTAGGAAGCGCGAATGTTATAAATAGATCTATTGGGAGTAACGTCCCCGTTCGGATTGACCGGATAGGCAAACGAACGTATACCATGTCGAAACACAAGTGTCTGGGATAAACACTTGCCGGGCCTTTATATTTAACATGCTTCTAGAGCATGCACACTGTTATAGCTTCGGTTGCATGAACTTAGTGCTAACGTAATAGACTATATTTTTATATGACATTGCATGGGTTGTAATGTTCATATACCAAACTCATGGTCCAACTATTGATTTTACTGCTTAGTGATAAACCTATGAACTCGCTAGCTTTTTGCTGACTTTTAGCATGTTTTTCTCAGGTGTTTAAGCTGAATGATTATTACAAGGTTGTGGCAGGGCAAGGGTCATAGACTACTGACTGAAGTTTGTGACATTTTAACTTGACTTGTTTTTGTCTGGGACAACTGAATTATGGGCCTTATTTTCCAAAATCAAACCTTGTTGTAAACTTATTTAACTTGGTTGAATGGATTAAAATGGAGTATATATTCCGTTCTTTATTTTTCTTGTGTTGTGATATTCAATTTAGTAGCACCCCATGATCCGAATGCTTCCGCACTACTAGATTTTCGGAGTGTTACAGAGGGCAGTACTTTTTCAGCATTTTATATTTGAAGTAAGCCCAAGTGAATTGATAAGCTGCTTCAACTCCCATAGTTTGGGCAAAAGAGTTCCACCAAGACAGGGCATCATCCAAAAGAGTCCCGGTGGCAAAAGTAACCTGCCAGTCATCCATATAACTACTTCTCATGAAAACTGTTTATGTGCGCTCAAATCAATGAGCTAACTCAGTCACTCCTTCTCTTCCCTTGAAGAAGGTTGGTTTACAGTTCATGAAGTCATTGTAGGTACACTTGCGAGCTATAGCTGTCTTGCTTTCTCCGGTAGGTCTGCTGGTACTTCCAGAATGAGCCATTGTTGTTGCTTGTGTCTCGAGTGCTGCAGCAACACTGTCTGCAACTAGTTTTCGGATGGCAGCTTGAGGCATGACTGGTTCTGGAGTTGCAGTTGATTTTCTTGTATGAGGCATATTTCTATCAATTCCACAAGAAATAAAACACATATTCAACATTCTCATAATGACCATGTTATGTTTGAATAATACAAATAACAAAGTGAATGCGTAAAAATCATAACGATACTGCCATAATTAACTGGGAATCTTGGTTTCTGTTTTACCGATAAAGGTAGATATTGAGAGCTTGATATCTCGATGAATACTTAACCATTTTTCAAAATTCTTGTTCCTAAATTTAGCTAGTTGGGTGAACTCATTGTATACCAAAAATCAGAATTTATTAAGGTCTCTAGGTGGTCGATCTTTAAGTCAAAAGTTGGGCTGGTAGAGTCACTTTTTGCTCAACCAAGACCAGAAAATGGAACCCGACTTGGGTCTTTGGTTTTTAATGATTTTTAACTAAATTTTTATGTATGTTTGGATAATATTATGTGTATTAAACATATTTTTAGCATACTTTATCATTTATTAACAAGATTAAATATAAAGGGTTTGTTTGAGTTTTCTGATTTCAACAGAAGAAAAAGAAAAGAAAGAAAAGAAAAGAAGTCTATAGTTTTTGATCATGTTTCTTGTTATGGATTGTTTTATAGAGTTCCTAGGAGTATCTTATGTATATAAAAGAAAGTAAAAGAGGGAGAGAGCTTACTTTGGTTTATTATCTGGTTGTGGAAAAACTAGAGAGTATGGACTTGAAAATGGAGCACAATGATTTCTGCTTTCCTCCTTGGCTTCTTAGGGTGTTTCCAAATTTGTATAAAGATTGTAGGATCAGTAAGAATGAGGTGTAGGGGCTGTGATAATGATATCGTGGGGTTTGTAGGAAAATGAGATGAATGGTTTGATGTTTATATAGGGAAAATGGTTTAGGGTTTTCTGGACATTCTTGGGTGATATGTATGATGAGGTAGCCTTTGAAAAATTTTGTGGAGAGGAGGGGGAAATCGTACGCACTTTGGGAAAGGGTGATGTGTTCAAATCTATGTGGTTCCATGTGTATAAGAAGAAGGGTTTGGATGTGTAGTTTATGGAGAGGGGTGATGTGGTTCTTTTCCATACATGTATCTATCCTAGTGATGTCATTAATGATGTGGAGGAGGGGGGAAGCTAAGGAAGGTTTATGTGATGTAGGTTATGCTTAGGAACTAAGTTAGTTGGGATTGACTTGGGTTCGAACTAGGAGGGGGAAAGATGGGTCGAATGAGCTTGATATGGTGGTACTTAGGGCTATGTTGGGTTGTATTACTTAGGGTTTTAAGGTTTAACTAATTTAGTTGTTAAGATGTATTTGTTAAATAGAAAAATACTTAGAGTTTATATGTATATATATAATGTGCCGAATTCTATAGAGATGAAAAGAAACCATTTTGTGTTTTTAAAATGTTGTACTATATGTTTGATAAGATAGTACTAGGGTAAAAATTATATTTTTAACACTTGATTATGTTATGTTAATTATAGATAGGCTTTATTAAGTGTAGAAGTATGGGATTTTAAGTTTTATGCATTGAAGATTGTACTATAAGCTTTATAGAGTTGTAATTAAGGTTTAGAAATTTAGAATTTATATTTTTAACAATTCCCTAAGTTATATAATTTTTATGTCATTTTTATTATGTTGAAAATGTATATAAATGAAATTTTTAGGATTTTGAGCATTAGGCACTTGTAATTTTTAAGATTTTGAGCATTAGGCACTTGTACACTAGGTTTAAAGACTTGTAAAAATATTTAATGAGTATAGGAAAAATAATTTATAAAAGTTATGCATGAATGGTTTGTAAATTTATGCTTTGAAAATAAATATAGATAAGGTTTTATTAAAGATTTTATAAATAGATGGTTTCATGCATAAAGGACTTGTACTCTAGCTTTAATAACTTGTACATTTATAATTTTATAAAAATCTTATATGAATAAATTAGGTTTTGTAAGTTTTGTACATAAAATCATAATTACCTGAAATTAGGGTTTTACTGGGAGTTATTATGGAATTAGGGTTTCTATGCTTTAGACACTTGTACATTAATCAGATAATTTGTACTTTAGTATTTTTAGGGTTTTGTTATTTATAAATGTTGTTATAGTAGTTTAGGGTTTCATAAAACTCTTATCTATTAATTAACGTTCAGTTTTAAATGTGCGTTAACGAAATAACGTAAAGTGATAAGTGGGACCTCATAACATTTTAGGTCAAAGATGTTTACATAGTTAAATACTAAATCAGTTAAGGTTGAGTTGCAAGCACGGTTATTCGGGATGTGATCTTCATCACATAAGATAATGGTTTACAATCAGATAAAAAAAAATTTCACGTAGCAAAGGATAAATATTCTGAGAGATAGTTTATTTAAATGAGGGATTTTTCACAATGGTTACACGAGACGACTCTCAAGCTCTATAATCTTGGTGAGAAGGATCTGTATATACTCCTGGATATCCCCCACTACTGTCTCTAGTGTGGTAATCCTAGTTTGAGCTATCATCAGTTCTTCATTCTGTTTCATCATCTCCTGTATTAAATTCAATTCATTATCATATAATAAAGGTATCTCTTATCTCAGCTGTCCGTGACGTTCCTCCAAATCGTTTATCTTCTCTTGTATCCCGGTGTCTAAGATGTCTAACTTCTGCTGCATGGTTGTTTGGCTAGTAACTAGGTCCTCAGCTGTATACTCCATCGTGTCTATGTGCTCGAGGGGTAGCTCATCGAGATGACATACAGCAGTATCGACTTGTTCCTCATACGTGTCCTGAGGGTAGAAATGGTAGGCTGTCGGTCCATCGCTGCCTGTGAACTTTCTCCTATCTTGAATACTCGTGGTGGAGGAGTGAAATCAGGAGAGGGTGACCGTGGTAAAGAGTGATATCAGACAATAACGGCCCTTGCTCTCTCTCCGAGCTCGAATGGTTGGGACGGGGGAGTGAAATCTGTAGATGATGGTGGGGGTGGTGGTGAAGGACTTTATTTGAGTAGTTATTTAAGTGTGAAAGGTGGTATGAGGGTGTAGCAAATAAAGCAGCTACGCGTAGAAGTTCTAAAACAGTTTACACTGGGCTAGAATCATAGACTTTAAATAATGAAGGTTTCGGAAGAGAACTTGATGAATGTAGAGAAAGTTGCTGAACTTCAGCTTTTGAAGATGATGAATCAGTTTGTTCCTTAGTAATCCCATATCTTGTATTTTTAGCAGGAAAATCGATAGATTGTGACAGATTTTAGGTAAAATGTTATTACGTAAGGTCGTAAAAAGTTTAGAGATCATTGAATCCAGTCACAATGTCTTGGGAAAGTTTCATAGACCGCAAAAGTGTAGGAGTAGGTGCATGATTTGGGGAAATGTGGTTGTGCCGTAATGCCCTAGAATAGGCATATGCAGACGTATTTAGTTCTTTATTTACATAAAGTGTTCGAAAGTATGTTGAGTGTGTATATATCAATATAACATGTTTGTGTAGCATATACTGTCTAGAAGTCACATAATTGCCTGGAGGACGGAAGGCACGGAAAGCGAGAGGTTATAAAACGTTTTGGTTTGTAAAAGTGGTTATAGTTCAGGTCTCAATTAGACCCGTTTCTCTATAACTATAACTCTGATACCAATCTGTAACACCCCCGATTTCTGGATACGCAGCGGAATTCAAGCTGGGTGTTACTCGATGGCACAACAGTTATAATAATAGAAAACGATCTCTAATTGAGTCGTTTTGAAAGATTTATCATTCGAATTTTTATAAATATCAGAGTTTACAAAATGAGGTCCCAGTAGTTTTACAGTTGTTAAATAAGTTTCGAATGATAATTAGATTTTAGCCTTCGAAAGAGTATCCGTGCCCCTCCATGCCATCCTCGTTCATTATGGACCTGAGATAAAACATGCTAAAAAGTCAACACAAAGGTTGAGTGAATCCATAGTGTTTGTATAATAATTATTTGAACACAAGTTAAGTAGTGGTAAAACAATAATATTGCAGTACAGAATATTGCTCTAAGTCTCATGAACTCAAACGTTAACGTGTGTGATATCATAAAATGATATAAATTACTAACATCATAAAGATGATGTAAGTAACAATGCCCCCGGGTAGGAGCTTGCCAATGATGCGTGGTTTTGCGACCTTACAACAGGTTTTACCTCTCGAGGGATCTCAAGAGGCTTGCAATCCCCACCAGGCAGTGTACCTGACCGATGTAGTATAGGGTAGTGGCAAGTACCGGGGGATTGATCGTTCTCTAGGGGAATAGTGTCGTTAGGATTGAAAAACTACTCTAATAGGTCTAAGGGTGAGGGAAGATTCTTTTTGTATTTTTTTATATTTTTTAAAAGCATGTAAAATCTCGGGTTTGAAGGAGAGGGCGGAATTAGTTGCTAGTCAACTAACCCAAATAACTACAATTGCAAATAAAATAAAATAACTGAAAATAAAAAGGTTGTGGAACTTATATGGAGAGAAATGTGTTTACTTAGATTTCCTTACTCCCTAACTATCTTTTACCGGTTGATTAGTGTGTATTAATTGCGTGGATGACGGGTGTATTCCTTAATACCAATCGTGGGGTGGCGTACGTACTTCTCCAACTCTATAAGCTCCTACTTCACTCCTATGTCGAGCCGGCTAAGAAGCTCCTAACATGGGATCACTAGAATTCGCTCATGCATTAAATACAACCATAAAAACCTTAGTACGCATTGGTTCATGTTTCTTAAGACGTTCAAGCAAGTTACCGTATAGGAGGTTAGCCAGTTTTCTTAAGCATAACATCGATAAACAATCATCCAATACAATTAATAACACACCAACAACCAATAATCAATAGTTAGGTTTCATTAGATCTAAGCAAACACAAGATAAATCTAGCCTAGCATGTTAAATAAAAGACAAGAACAAGATATAATCAAACAACACATAGACATATTGAATGATTAATTGATTACTTATCTTCAATTGAACATGGGAGATCCAAGGGTATAAAACCCTTAAAAATGGCAGAAAAATCGTCTTAGGGTTTCTCCTTACAAAGTTGCACACTAATGACTAAAAATTATGAGAATATATATAGAAAATCAGATCTGACGGCGTCACGTTATAGAGCTGATGCCGTCACCTCGCCGCGGTTAGGGTTTCTTGATGGCCTTCTTGACGCCGTCCCCCTTTAATCTTCCAAAATCCTCTCTGGCTTATCAAGGGTTGACGGCGTCACAATGGGGCTTGACGCCATCACAGGTACTTTTTCAGCAGATTTTTGAGACTTTGTCGTTTTCTTCACTTTTATGCTCCAAAAAACGTCCAAAATGCTTCCTTTTCCAGATTTCTTCTCCAAAGTACCTAAAATGACAAAAGGAACGATTTAGGGCAATATTTGATCAAATAAATACGATTTAGGGCTTAAATGACCCCCTAAAAGCGGTACACTTTTCGCCTCATCAGCCAACTTCCTAGTAATTCTCAAATAATGTGCATTTATCTATCAATCCGACTAGCATTATAGCTATCTATCCGGCTAGTACAAATGGGGCGTCAACGGCCAATAGATCTATTCACGATTATTTGCGTTCACTCGCAAGTGATTAATGGTTCATGATATGAGGGCCTTTTTAGGGGCAACAGTGTGTCTTAGGCAATATCAATCAGGATTTGCATACAAAAAAATACTTGTGTTCAGGTTTGTAGCATGTATCTCCCCACAAGTTTGGAAAACGTATAAAAGTAGGACTATGAACTCACCTTGGTGATCAGTAGTCTGATAGGAAAGTAAATCAAGTGTGGTGAATAAACTGCTCCGACACGCAACCTAGGTGAATATGTCAAGTTTCAGCATTCGTATTCAAACCTTAAATACGTGTTTGAATATTCGTATTGCAAGTGTTTTGTTGGTGGTTAAGTCTTGAACGAGACGACATGAAGTCTCTTAGTGAATGATATATATATATCATATTTCATTTTTAGTGTTCGATTGATCGTTAATGCAATAGAAGTATCTCGTTTATTAGTTTTTTTTTATCAA